>ML819927.1:165549-181008 GCA_009831015.1 Picea engelmannii | reverse complement strand
AATAATAAAAAAATAAATAACACATACTAACATATATATATTGTACAACTAAATATTAAATAAAACAATAAAAATAATAACATACCTAACCATAGTTAAATAGATTTAAGATAGAACTACTCTCAAATTAAGAGTACATGATTTAAACAATCTTTAAATATTATCTTTAAAAAAATTTAAAGAGAAAATTTATGTTTTTGGTAAAACAAAATGTGAGTTAGAGTTAGATAATAATCTGAAAATAAATATAGAACTATGAATGACCAAAGTTCACAAATATCCGTATTAAGATATTCTTCCAATGCAATACTTATCTCCTTGTGGATAAAGTCCCAAATCGTTCAGGTGAAATTCTCCTTGTGGATAAGGTCCTGAATCCTTCAGGTGAAATTCTCATCCCAGATAATGTTATTATGTTCTTGGTAAAACAAATTGTGAATTAGAGTTAGATAATAATCTGAAAATAAATATAGTGTAGGAAGAAAATCCACAAATTTTTATATTAAGTCATTCTTCCAATGAAATACTTATCTCTGTGTGGATAAAGTCCAAAATCTTTCAGGTGAAATTCTCCTTGTGGTTAAGGTCCACAATCGTTCAGAAATTCTCATCCCACTTGATGTTATTTGATCATATTTATAGAGCAATAAAATACTAATCTCCTCAGCAATTAAATACTTTTCTCTTCTTATGTAGTGGTCATATAATCAAATTCCACAATTTCCTTTCAAACTAAAGGACTCATAAATCTCCATATTAATCCATTCTTCCAAAAATCAACTTTTTATCTAAAACATTTCACAAGTCTCCATTTTAAAAACAATTCTCCTGAAAAATACTTATCTCCTCTTTCTGTGGTGGAATAAATGTTCTCATATAATCTTGCATGTACAGAGAAAACACAAATATGCACATGTATATTAATTCATTCTTCAAAAACTATTTAAATGTGATGTATTCATATTATTTAATATAATGAAATGTTGTTTGAAATTATGTGTGAGCTAGCTCACACATATAATATGTATGAGCTTATTTGTAAATCTAATTGAATGTTGATTTTTGTGATTAGTAACCAATTTAGTTAATAGTTTGGCAATGATAATACCCTGGAAAGAAGGAATTCACTTTTTTCTAGAAAACAAAAATGTCCATATTACACCATTCTTGGATAAGAAAGCATGGAATGCAATCGAAGAAAATTTAGAAACTCTCTCTTTTCTGATGTGGGATAGAGTCTGTTCTCAAATATTCAAATGTTCAAGTTCAAAAACAGGTCTTCATCATGATATAACCTTAAATAAATTTGAATGTACACCATTTAAGACAATGATAAACTCATTTAGGGGTTTTATATATTTCAAAACAATTGATCAATGGGTTGAATTGGAAAGGTTAAAATAAAAATTTCAGATAACAAAAAATTGATAATACATTTATGAATCATCCTGAATGAACACATCATTTCCAAATCTGGGTGTTTCCTCCTCAATCCCAGTCTCCCTCTCAAACATACTCTCATGTACTCTCTTCTCCACATTAGCCTATATAACACATTTCCAATTTTGCAATTTTGAAAAATTAAATTTAACTGATTAGAACACATTAAATTTAAATTATTTTAAGACATTAAATGATACCTGTGAACTCCCACCCTCTTCAAACTCTCCCAATGAGAATTGAGAGAATTGAGACAAGCCTTCCCAAGTAGTAGGAGATGGAATAGGGATTTGTGAACAACACAACTAAGAAGTAAATCTAGGATTCAATGTGTTCACAATTATACAAAGTTATAAATTTTGTTGATCTCTTATTCAAAAGGGTGGAAATTGAACAACTATTAGAAAACACATACCTAATTCAACCCATCGAAATTTAGACCTGTCAAATCATGTCCCCTACCTATTGGAGATTCATTCAACATATCTCCAAACTACAATTAGAAGTAAACTCGATTATACAATGATATTTGAATCTATAATTGGAAGTAAACTATCAGAAAATGCGTCAAAGTTTTCATAACTAGAACACATACCAATCTGCAGTTCGGGTCATCATTATGAATGACCTTCTTCCAACCATCCTGAAAAAAAAATTCATACTCCAAAACATCTTTTGTTGTCATTGTAGCTAAATCCTCATCTGTTTTATAAACAAATGTGGCCTGGCAATTTTCTTTTGCTCGCTAACGGTTCATGCCAACATCAACACCATAAAAAATTGCTTCTAAATTTTCTCTGATTGCACTTCTGGCCTCTTTTCTGACCTCTGATGTAGCCTGCAACTCTAAAAGTGATGCAAATGCCCCAGTTGGGTGAGGTACTAAAGGATGTGGAGGCCTCGACACTTCCGCACTTCGATATGCCCCTTTGGGATCATATGTACGTTCTTTACCAGTCCCATAATATTTGGACGGTAGGCTAATGTAATTAGGGTGAATATGCAAGAAACACTCTGCAAAAAAATGTCTTGCAAAATAGTGTGGAACCTCATCGTTCCATGACAATTTCCCATATGCCACAAAAAATCTGTTATACAGATTTCCTACAATGTCAGAGTGCTTAAAATATTGCACCTTAAACATCTTCTGCTATGGGCCCTCTTTTAAATTGAACATGGAAATGACATTTTCTTTTGTAACTCTATTTTTTACTATCTCTCATTTATCAGGACCCATCACCTCTGACTTTCGTTGCCTCATTAGATCGACAAAACTGTCAGTGGTTGGCCCCATCTTCTGATATGAATCCATAAAGTTTTCTAGTGAATGAAAAACAATTTGCAAACATTGTTTGCTCTCCTGAGGGAGTTCCAAGACCACCTAATCATTTTCCAAACTCTTTTTAACAATTGAGCATCACTCAAGCATCATTGCTTTAGTATTCCTTTCCCAGGAAATTTCATCGCCAACATCTGAAGGATAGGTGGACGTTGGCGTGTAATCTTTTATTTCTTCATAATGCAGCCTCCTAAATCCACGTTCACCCTTGGCACTGACATTTGAATATTCGTGAAAGCCACTCTCATTGTTGGCCCTTGGTCTAAATTGATTTTCTACACACACATTTGAAAGTAACTTCAATATTTAACCTCACATAAATTTAAATACAAAAAAATTCAACAAAAATAAACAAAATTTAAGAAACTTACCAGAAATATTCTTTTGTCCAGAGTTATTCCCTACATTCTCAGGTGTAGGAGTATTGATGCGAAACCTATCTAAGAAGGTTGCATCCATAGAATTGACTTGAGGAGGTTATGCAGTTGATTTATTTACATACTTGTTTGAAAATCTCCTCTAACAAGATTGTTGTTGCTCACTAAGAGTCTCAGTCGAAGAAGGAGTTCTTGCTCTTCCTTCTTGAGAATGCCTAGAGAATTTGTGAGGAATGTTTGGAGAATCGTGTGTCAACATCACTCCTCAATATCTATCCACAAAGCAAAGTTTATCAATAAAAATCCAGAGATGTACACAAGTTAAGGCAATTAAAAACGCAGAGATAAATCAAAGTTTTAAATGATAAAGCCGCAAAGGTACTCACTCATTAGAAGATGCAAAGACTATATATTCAACCATTAATCAATCAACTCAAAGATAAGTAAGGGGTTCATAGACAGCATGGAAAATTCTTATCCTTCACTCATCATCCATGCATAAAAAAATAGGGCATTTGAATCTATAGGTCTTTAAACACCGAAGTGACGACAAGTGATTCGACTCCTGGTGGACTGCTCAGGCACAGACTGATGACTAAAGGGATAAGTGACAGAAGATAAAACCACAAACTTTTCAAAATAATCAATAAAACCCACACATAGAAGTCATTGAAATCAGAAGTTGGGTTCGCCAAGGAACTGTCATTCCACTTAGAGGTTTATCATTCACAATCCATATCAAATAAGAAGACACAAAGACTAAACATTCAGCCATGAAGCAATAAACTAAAAGATAAGGCATAGACATTAGGACAAATTCTTATCCTTCACTCACCATCCATGCATAGAAAAATAGTGCATATGAATCTATAGGTCTTTAAACACCGAAGTGATGATTGTCGATTTGGCTCCTGGTCGACTGCTCACGAAAGGACTGATGACTAAAGAGGTAAAGGATAGAAGATAAAATGACAATATTTTCATAATAATCATTAAAACCAACAAAAATAAGTCATTTAAATCAGAACGTTGGGTTCGCCAAGGAAAATCAATTCAAAAAAACAAGCAGCAAGTGGATTCATTAAAAGTTCCCTATGGTTGGATCCACTAAAAAAATGTATTAGAACATTTCTTTAATATTCCTTAACATTTCCCTATGGTTGGATCCACAAATACCGCATATAATGTAATGAATTAGAATCCCCAAAACAAAGACTTTAATCTTCATAACCTCACACACCCATGTTTTAATAACAACGAGGTGAAGGTATTGCATGGACATGGATTATATGCCATTGATTTAAACTTCCCATTAGCATTGTTTAAATGTCATTGAGTTTTTATACCAAGTACTTTATTGTCATGTTAAATGGGATGGGATTGAGGGATGTTTGTATTCCTAATATAAATTAAGATGAGGTGGAGCAGATGTAATTTTTCTGATAATGTTATATTATATAACATATGAACTGTGCAAATGCTATATTATATATTTGGATCACTTGACAAATTTAAGGACAAATTGTTGGATAGGTGTGGATATAGTTGAAATAAATACATAACCGCGAAATATTGTATGGTCACCTAAAGTTAAATAAAGGGACCTAATTTTACTATAAACAAAGGGATTTCCACTAAGGGATACATAAATGGGCCTAATTTTACTATAAACTAAGGGATTTCCACTAAAAGATTTCCATTAAGGGATTTATACCTAATTGCTACATAAAGGAACCATATTTCCACTGAGGGATTTCTTAACTATAAACTCCCTACCTCCCTTGCTTGATATAGTTTTGATTTTATTTGTTGTTTATTATTAAACCAAACATCATTCAACTCAAAGGTTTATCACTCACAATCCACATCAAAAAATAAGACGCAAAGACTAAACATTCATCGATGAATCAATCAACTAAAAGATAAGTAATGGATAGACAACGGGAAAAAATATTATCCTTCACTCATCATCCATGCACAAAAAAGTAGGGCATTTGAATCTATAGGTATTTAAACACCGAAGTGATGATTGTCGATTCGGCTTTTGGCCGACTTCTCAGGCAAGGACATATGACTAAAGGGATAAGGGAAAAAAGATAAAACCACAATCGTTTCATAATAATCAATAAAACCCACACAAAGAAGTCATTGAAATCATAAAGTTGGGTTCGCATTGCAATATGTTATTACATATTGCAAGGGAAATCAATTAAAAAAAGCAACAAGTAAGTGAATTCATTAAAAGTTCCCTATGGTTGGATCCACTAAAAAAACATATTAAAACATTTCTTTAAGATTCCTTAAAAGTTCCCTATGGTTGGATCCACAAATACCGCATATAATGTAATGCATTAGAATCCCCAAAACAAAGACTTTAATATTCATAACCTCACACACCCATGTTTTAATCACAAAGAGGTGAAGTTCTTGCATGAACATGGATTATATGCTATTTCTTTAAACTTCTCGTTAGCATTGTTTAAATGTCATTTATTTTTTATACTAATTCATTTATTGTCATGTTAAATGGGATGGGATTGAGGGATATTTGTATTCCTAATATAAATTAAGATGAGGTGTAGAAGATGTAATTTTTGTAATAATGTTATATTATATAACATATGAACTATGCAAATGCCATATTATATATTTGGATCACTTGAGAGATTTAAGGACAAATTGTTGGATAGTTTTGGATATAGTTGAACTAAATACATAACTATGAAATATTTTATGGTCACCTAAAGTTATATAAAGGGATCTAATTTTACTATAAACTAGAAGGGATTTCCACTAAGGGATACATAAAGGGACCTAATTTTACTATAGACTAAGGGATTTCCACTAAAAGATTTCAACTAAGGGATTTATACCCAAGGGATACATAAAGGGACCTAATTTTATTATAAACTAATTTGGATTTTGTAACATCCCACTCTGGTGCACTGAGAAAACTTATTCTTTGAGGACACTTTCTCACAAGTGATCTGGACTTTTATGATATTAAAACATTTATCCTTGATTATGATGCATTATGATAGATGACATGATTTTTTACTTCTTTTACATAGACAGGTGCTATTGAATCAGTTTTATTGAGTGTGTAGGGTTTTGGACCTTGAGGATGCAAAGGCATCAATGGAACCCCTTGGACTCCAGATTGAGTCAGGGAGTGTGCTATTGGGGTTGATTTATTTACTGTGATATTTCATTGATTTGATGATTGATGTGGACATGTTCTGACACGATTGTTGATGATGAAGGATGACGATAGCTTGTCGACTAGACTCACATATGGAGTAAAGAGGCCACACACGATTTCCAGAGAGGTTGAGGGAGAGGGGTGGAAAGCAGCCCTGCCACAACCTACTAGCACTCTCGTCGTGGCTCGAACTATAGGTAAACGATTACCTAGTTCCAGAGGATCCATGATGTCGTGAGGGCAGACTGCGACAGTCGCTCACGATGATTCTAAGAGGCGCGCAATAAGGCGAGGGCCTTATTCATTAGAGCCCTTAGTCTCCCACAAGTTCACTTGGCGGAGTGTTGACTCCAGGGGTTATAGATGTCTACCAATCAGTCAAGTTGGCGAGTAGCACCCTTGGAGCACGTGGTGCATCCTGAAGGGCACATCGCACAAAAGAAACATAAGTTGGTGAGTGGCACCCTTGGAGCACGTGGTGCATCCTGAAGGGCACGTCGTGCAAAAGAAACATAATTTGGCGAGTGGCACCCTTGGAGCACGTGGTGTGTCCTAAAGGGCATGTTGCGTTGATGTTGATGAAGGAACAAACCTATATGGCCCTAAGACATTTAACACATTAAGAAATTCTTAAGCTACTTCCATAATTAAATGTTGCCTAGTTCAGAATCTAAGTCCTAAGTCTAAAACTTCTTAGGGTAAAATTTTGTCTAACCTTAAGAACAGACCCTATAAAAATAAAAATAAAAATTTAAACCAAAAAAAAAAAACCCTTAGGCAATAGTTTTAGTCTTCATAAATTTTTGGGGAAAAATGAAGAGAGTAATAATTTAATTAAAATCCGTGGTTTTAAATTGTAAAGAAGAAATAAATTATTTAAATTGTGAAAGTGTGAAAAGATTTTAAATTAATAATAAAAGGAAAAGAGTAAAACGCGCAACTGCCATTTCGGCTTTATTTAAAAGGGGAAAGAAGGGAAAAATAAAAGTTTAGGAAACTAAGAATTAAAGGAAACATAATAAAGGAAAGTTGGGAACTTATGGTAAAAAGCAAGGTCAACATAGTAAGGAATCTACAATTAAGAACCTTCTAATTTTAGCTAATTTAGCAACTTCATTTTTAGGGAAATTATTTAAAACATGTAAGGGGATCTAGGAACACCTAGGAAGAAATTTAGGAGCAACTCTAGGTGGGTGAGGGAATGGAGTAAATTAATAATTTAAAGAAAATAATTATTGGAGGAAAGAGGGGGATGGACGACACTTGTGCGAAGGAGAATATTTAGAATATTTTTATTTAAACTTAATTTAAAAGTGATTTAGGGAAAGTGTGAGGTTTGTACAACTCTATAAAACAAAGGGAAGATGAGGAAGAAAGGGATCGGTTGTTAGCGTAACATTACGCTGCCGGAATTGTGACTTGACTGATTACTTGGGGAGAGTTGGGATTTTCCAGCTTGGATAGGAGTGGTAGCTCGGCCTTGCGAGGCGAGATGGGAAGCTAGATGGACCATCTGGATTGTGTGTGGCCCCTTTGCGGCTTAGGGGGGTTAAGGGGGAAGCAGAGTATCCCTAGCGATTGGCTAGGAGGTATCAGTGTAGTCTCGACGGTCGGCGAGGGGAGCGGCACAGAGCATGAGCGGTACGGAGCGTGCGGTATTCATTCGAGGCGGGAGTTAAGGCAACGGTATGTTTTTCATTTTGCATGATAGAAGGTATTAGGACCTTGGCCCTCTCTTATTGTTATCAACATTTTTGTATTGGCATTGTGAGATGAAAAATACTTAACTTCAAACTGCTTGAATACTCGTTGGATCGATTTTTTTTCTTTCCTTGTTCTTCGGCGATGGAAATTGTGTTACAGTTATAAATTATTTCTTCTTACTCTGTTGTGGCATGTCGGTATTAGATAAAAGAATTTTATGACCTCGACATTGCCGACCTTCCTTGGATTTGTGCGATCTCCCGCTATGCCTTGCGTTTGTTGTGGGCGTTTTTACATTTATGTGGGTGTTTAAATATCCCAGTGGGCATTTTTACCTTTGTTGTGGGCATTTTTACATTGTCGTGGGCATTTTTACACTTCTATGGGTGTATTTACATATTTGTGGGCGTTTAAATATCTCAGTGGGCATTTTTACCTTTACCGTTGGTATTTTATTTCTCTGTGGGCGTTTATACTCTACAATGGAAATTTTTATATAAACTGGGGCGTTCTTATATGACAGTGGGAATTTTATATATTACCATGGGCATTTTATTTCTCTGTGGGCATTTTTATATAAATGGGGGCATTTTTATATGACTGTGGGCATTTTATATATTACAGTGGGCATTTTATATCACTGTGGGCATTTATACTCTACAGTGGGCATTTTTATATAAATGGGGGCGGTTTTATATGTCTGTGGGCATTTTATATATTCCCGTGGGCATTTTATATCACTGTGGGCGTTTATGTATTACAGTGGGAATTTTTAATTAATGTGGACGTTTTTATATGACTGTGGGCATTTTTATATGACTAGGTGATTTGTCACATCATCCGTTGGCTTCCATGTTTAAGTTGGAGTGATTGTATGCCCTTTTATATTTTTGTTTTCCTTCTGGCAATTCGTTCTGGCAATAGATGTATGGGAATTTTGTTTTTGTAAATTAGATCTGAGAATTCAATTTTGGCATAATGGGCAATCAACTTTATTGTTAAGAGCAATCTCATTTTCTGAGCAGAAATTTAGAATTTAATTGTTGGCTGCCATTTTAAATTACAACTCAGAATTCAGAAAATTTATGTATTCGCTGCCATTTCAATTTATAGCTCAGAATTCAGAAAATTTATGCATTCATTGCCATTTTAAATTACAACTCAGAATTCAGAAAATTTATGTATTCGCTGCCATTTCAATTTACAGCTCAGAATTAAGAAAATTTATGCATTCACTGCCATTTTAAATTACAACCCAGAATTCAGAAAATTCAAGTGTTCGTTGCCAAATTGGTTTGTAAATTTAGAGATCAGAAGTTTACTTATCCGTTGCCTTATATTTTTGCAAAGTCGGATATCATAATTTGCTATGATTTGTTGCTAATCAAAATGTAGAGACCCTGCTTTCTGTTATTCATTGTCTGTTGTTAATTTTGTCAATTCTTAAGTTTAGATTTTCGTATGATATTTAAAATCTACCGTCAATGAAGTTTGGAAAATCCAGAGTTGACTTTGATGAGTCTCATCCCAACTATTATACCATTTGGATTGGTATTATTGAATCATTGCATAAGTAGTCACAACAAAAATGCATTGTTTTAATTTAATATTTAATTTCTTATGATCCACTATCAAATTTCTACTAATCCAAGTTGAAATCGTTATGATTGTTGTGTGTTAGTTGAATTTAGATTTGAATTCCCTTGTTCGTCGTATGATTTATAGTAATATGAAAACTAAATTGGGCACTGCCAATTTATTTGTCATTCCTGAAATACAAATTTGATAGATGTGAAAAAAAACTTTGCATGCTAGAGTATATCTAGTGGGGTTAGTGGAAATTTGTTGATGTTACTTACATGTTAACCTTGTCGAAGTTTCGATTGGCTTATTGATGTATATTTAGTGTTGTTTTAGATGGCACCTTATGGCCTTATGGATGCAATACCGATGGTTTTAGTTATCGCTACTTAAGAAGTGGTTAGTATGCAGTGAATGATTGACATAGATTTAGTTTTTACGCATGGAGGATTTATGTAGTAGATGGTGGATCTAGATATTTAGTTTTTATAAAGTTATTTCTAATGATGGCTTAAACTTACTTATTCTCGCGCCCATGATTATTTAAGAATTGAATGAAATATCGCCTGATGAATGAGACTCGCGCGCAATGAAAGAATCATGTAATGTAATGCTTCATGTTAAATGCTACGGTAATGATTTCTTTTTATTATTAATTCATTCACAAGGTTATGGTAATATAAATGTAATGTTGATTTATTTTATGGTAAAGTTAATGTAACTTCATTGCATTGGTAGCATACAAGGAGTAATGTGATTGGTGATTGATGTTTTTGTTGCAAGGTTATTATAACATAAGATGTGAAGTTGTTAAGATAATGTTATTGTAATTTTTATGGTATATGTAACATATAGGATGTATTGAGATTGTTAATTAATTTCAGGGTTAGTACTATAATTGGAATTGTCCAAACTCATAGTTGTATGATATCAGACTCTTCGATTTGATAAAGCTAGTCTCTCTGTATATAAGTCTGTGTGTGTGATTTTTTTTTTGTAAAGAATCCAGTGTCGTATCAAGAGTCTCGGGCCCTTGTAATGTAGGGTTTCCACTCTTGCAACACACCTGACAGAGATTACTAGTTTCTGCTTGAGCAGTCGGCCAGGAGCCTATCTGACATTCTCTCTCTTCAGAGCAGAGAACTAAGATTAAACGCCCTTCTTTCCTGTGCAGAAATAGTAAAATCTACTACTATGGATTCTTCCATCTGTGTTCGTATTGTACAAAACACAGTATGTCGTTTAATGCTTGTAGTTACTTGTTGTGTGCCTTATGTCTATGGCCGTTTAATGCTTGCAGTTACTTGTTGTGCACCTTATGTCTTCTTGTTGTGATCATTGTGGTTGCGTCTCGTTAGTCGTCGGGTGGTGACGTAGAGTCAAGTGTGTCTATTCCTTTTTACACACGTGCACACAACTTAAACAAAACAAAAAAATTGCACCTGTTAAAGAGTTGTTGTCGTAACGAGGAGGATGTCACATATGGTATCAGAGCCAGGTTCGACCCGTGACCTGGGATTCTCTATGACTTTCGTTGACATGATTAGATTTGATTATACTATTGCTGATCGAGTTGATTGTGTGCTTGCAGGTAATCATGGTTAGAGGACGTCGCGGAGGCAGACGACGGGGTGCTAGGGGAGGAGGTGTGATGCCTCCAGTAGCATCCACGCCTGAGGGGTCTAACCCCTAGGGAGGCGAGAAGGTTCTCAGACAGGAGCAGATAACAGTTGGCGATGTTGTTGGGATGATGAGATATTTTCAGTGCATGTCCGAGGCACTGATCAGCCGATTGGACCGAGACGAGGCCAGGGCACCGGCACCCGTTGAGGTTCCGTTGCGTGCATAGGCCATTACAGGTTGCATTAACTGTGAACTCAAGAAGGTTAAATTTCATGAGTTATTTGGTGCCCCGGATGGCGCCGTCGCCAAGGCATGATTGAGAATATGGCGATGTGCTTCACACTTCGCGATTATACCTCCAAAATGAAGGTCCACATGGAAGTCTTTCAACTAAAGGGGAGCACTCTTTTATGGTGGAAGACGCTCCTACCGCAACTGAACATGGCCATTGAAGACATGTCATGGGAACTGTTCGAGGAATTGTTCCAAGAGAGGTACCTTTCAGATAAATTCATTGAGCCTCAACTCAATGAGTTCAACGGATTACGACAGGGAGGTCGTACGATGCCCGAGTACGAGGCATGTTTTATGAAGCTGCTCCGGTATGCTCCGCACCTTAACACTGAGAAGCTCAAGGTCAACAGGTTCGTGTTTGGCCTTAACGATAGCCTTCGTACAAAGGTTAGGATCTTGATGCCTCAAACCTTGCACGACGTTGTCCAAAAGTCCCTCATAGTAGAGGAGGAGCTTATCAGTGGGGGTCAGACCAGGACTCCAGCGAGACTAGCAGGGTAGGGTTCATCTGGTACATCGTAGAATTAGACCCCAACGAGACATATGTTGGGATATCGTGGCTTCCAGAGAGGATCCACTTTCACTACACCCCGAAGACCGCCACCTCAACAGCGGGCACCTTATCAGGGACCACAACATCAGCAGCAGCGTCGCCCGCAACAACAGTAGTTTAGGCCTGTTCAGCAGAACAGACCTGGGTTCCAGGCCGGTGGGTCATCATCTTCTACTTCGGGTACCAGGACTACTGGGATGAAGAAGGGGTGTTGGACGTGTGGGGAGCCACACTACCAGCGCGATTGTCCTGTGGAGAGTACCAAAGTGTCCGGATCAGCCAGACCCACTATCGTGGGAGATAAGGGCAAGGCCCATCGGATTCATGTGGCAGTGAATAACTGCTAGGTAGAGCACCAGTCGACTATGCTCGAGATGAAAGGTACTGTCGCTGACCAAACCCTTAGTATTTTGATAGACCCAGGTGCTACTGAGAGTTTCATTTCTGGTGCAGTGCTAAAAAGGATTAAGGTAAAGGCAGTCAAACAGGATGAGTTTACCTTCGTAGAGATGGATTCAGGAGCCAAAAAAAAGGTTGGAGGAAAGGTTACGGGTTGTTCCCTTAACCTGCGATATTTTTTCACGAGGGTCAACTTGTACATCACGATCTTAGGATCTTATGACGTTGTGATTGGTATGGATTGGTTGGAATCGCATGAGGCGATACTCAACTGTAAGATGAAATGGTTGAGCTTGGTTGATGATGAAGGATAGAGACGTGTGATTGTAGGACAGAACCAAGGAGTATCCCTGACGTTTGTCTCTTCCTTACAGTTACAGAAGAGTATGCGCAAGGGGTGAAAGATTTATGCGATCCTCGCGCTAAACGAAAAGGGAGTAGCGGAAGGTCTAGAACACCTTCCGGTGGTGAAGGAGTTTGCGGACGTATTTCCAGAGGAGTTTCCTGGGATGCCTCCAGAAAGGGAACTGGAGTTTACCATAGAACTGAAACTGAGGACCGAATCGATAGCAAGAACGCCTTATCGGATGTCGACCCCGGAGTTGCAAGAGCTGAAAATGCAACTGAAGGAGTTGTTGGACCTGGGACTGATACACCCTAGTGTGTCACCGTGGGGAGCACCAGTTATTTTCATATGAAAGAAGGATGGATCATGGAGGCTTTGCATTGACTATCATCAACTAAGCAAGGCTACGATCACGAATCAGTATCCCTTACCAAGAATTGATGATCTGTTTGATAAAATGAAGGGTGCGACGATGTTCTCCAAGATCGATTTGCGATCAAGGTATCGCCAGTTACGGATCAAGGAGGATGACGTCCCTAAGACCGCCTTTAAGACGAGATTTGGACATTACGAGTTTACTGTTTTACTGTTTGGACTGACAAACACCCCAGGGGTATTCATGAGTTTGATGAACGGGGTGTTCCGCGAGTACTTAGACAAGTTCATCCAAGTATTCATTGATGATATTTTGATCTACTCTCGGACGATGGAGGAGCATGATGAGCACTTTCTCTTGGTATTACAGTGTCTACGAGAGCACAAATTGTATGGGAAGTTGTCCAAATGCTCTTCTTATCAATCGAGGATTCACTACTTAGGGCATGTCATCTCCGACGAAGGTATCGTCGTGGATCCAGCCAAGGTTGAGGCTATTATGGAATGGTCGACGTCGACGAATGTCATAGAAGTGCGTAGTTTTATGGGTTTAGCAGGATACTATCGACGGTTTGTCGAGGGATTTTCGAAGATAGCAAATCCGATCATGGAATTGCAGAAGAAAAAAAAGAAGTTTGTTTGGACCGAGAAATGCGCAGAAGCATTTCGAAGGCTTAAAGATTTGTTGAACACAACGCCGATACTAAAGGTCCCTGACATGGACGCAGACTTCTTGGTATGTATTGACGCATCCAAGGAAGGTTTAGGCAAAGTCTTCATGCAAGACGAACGAGTGATTGCTTACATTTCGAGGAAGCTGAGAAGGCATGAGGAGAACTATGCGATGCACGATTTGAAGTTATTAGACATTGTATATGCCTTGAAGGTTTGGAGACACTACCTTGTTGGATGAAAATTTGAATTAAGGACTGATCATTGTGGACTACAACACATTTTTATGCAAAGCGACCTGAACGCGCAACAACGGCGTTGGTCGGAATTGCTTAGCGAGTACGACTTCGAGATTACTTACATAAAGGGAACAGTGAACCGAGTGGTTGATGCTTTGAGTCGGAGACCACGCATCTTCTCGATGTTGCCCCTTCAGATGAACTTACGTGAGAAAATTCTCACTTTACAGCGTGACGACGAATGGTACATAGAGGTCGAGGGTTTTTCCGGAGAAAACACAATGATGGTACCACAATATGAGGGATTTTCATTTGATATCGATGGGTTATTGAGGTTTAGAAGTCGGATTTACATACCTCCAAACGACGAGTTGAGGATGTTGATCCTGAGCGAGGCTCATAGAGTAGTTTACATGGCTCACCCGGGAGTCACAAAGATGAGGGCAGACCTTAAACCCTTATTCTTCTAGAAGGGAATTAAGGCCAACATAGTCAACTATGTGGCCAGATGTCTAGAGTGTCAGCAGGTAAAGGTTGAACATAGACACTCGGCAGGATTACTTCAACCACATTCCATTCCGGAATCAAAATGGGAAGTTATTTCGATGGATTTTATTGTGGGATTGCCACTGACGGCAAGGAGACACAACTCGATTTTTGTAGTAGTAGACACTCTGACGAATATTTATCACTTTATTCCTATGCATACGATGTATCAGGCACCTGACATAACGATAGTTTTCATCAGTGAGATTGTGAGGCTGCATGGCGTGCCTAAGAAGATTATATCCGATCAAGGATCAGTGTTTACTGGACGATTTTGGACGAGTTTCCAAGAGGCCTTGGGGACCCAACTTAAATTTAGTACTATGTATCACCCAGAGAGGGACGAATAGACAGAACAAATGAACCAAACCTTGGAAGACATGTTGTGCATGTACGTGATGGACCAACAAAAGCGTTGGGAGGAATTCTTGCCTCTAGTAGAGTTCGCTTACAACAACAGTTACCAAAGCACCATTAAGATAGTGCCTTTTGAGTTTCTTTATGGGTAACCGTGTCGGACGCTCTTGCATTGGGATCAGCTTGAGGATAGGGTCCTGGTGGGACCAGAAGCGATCCAAGAAATGGAAGAGAAAATGAAAACCATAAGACAAAGGATTAAAGAAGCACAGGATCGACAGAAGAGTTATGCCGATGCGCACCGAGTCAACCATAGTTATGAGGTTGGCGATCGAGTCTTCCTGCGGGTTAAACCGCATAAGAGTTCGATCAAGTTGGGAAAGGGAACTAAACTCTATCCTAGGTTCGTGGG
>ML819927.1:147485-160230 GCA_009831015.1 Picea engelmannii | reverse complement strand
TGTACAAGCACATACACATTAAATTGGACAAATAAATTAGACAATAAAAACACCACATGGATCTTGGCATATATGTAATATCTACACATTAAATTTGACAAATAAATTGACAATAACAAATAAATTAGACAATAAAAACACCACATGGAACTTGGCATATATATCAATATCTACATATTCATGAGGATTTTGAACTTTTACTAGTATAAATCCTACTTATAAAAACACGTCAAAACCCTTACCTTTTCATTGTCCTTTAGCCAGATCCATTAGCCCATACAACTTGATAAGAGTTGTCCACGATATGCATTTCCATCACCAATACCTGCATGAATCACAAACGACAAAATTTTTATATGAGTAAATAATTAATAAGCAAATAAGCATGCATTTAGTTATGTACAATACTCTAGAAAACAATAATTTGTCACATACCTTAATGATCTTATCCTTGTTTCGAAAATAAGTTATTCTCTACTGAACAGGGCCAACCACGTGAAGGTGGAAGCTCATATGGCCCCTCCCCCCCATTACATCGCTCTCAATTCCCCATACCCAACAAACGATTTTCCTTATATAGAAAACATATAGACATTCATGCATAACTAGGATAGTCATCAAAACATATGAACATATAAACATTGATAAATATCCAAGTACAAGTCATGAATTTATACATCTAATTTTTCTTTGATTTAGGTTCTTTTACATTCATAAAATTAACAATTGGGGTATCATAATCATCCAAGGACATTGTATTTTTTGTTCCTTGTCCTTCTATTATTTGTGTGCGCTCATATACCATACTTTTGGTATGTCACTGAGAAGGGTTAGTTGGCATTTGTTCAAGGTCGTGAACTGAAACAACGAAAATGATCATATTGATATGTTGAAATATAATTGAAATAACTAATTCATTATTTTAATTAACATTACATTATTTCTCTTTACCTGTCTCTATAGCTGGGATAGTTGGTGTATTAATTTCCTATCCACTTGGTTTCTCTCGCATTTCACCCACCTGAGATACATGCTCTTCAATTTTGAGAAGATAATATATAAGTATAAGTCAAGAAATAAATATCTACAATCACAGTAAATATTTATAATTTTGAAGCATACATACCGGAATGGGTACTATGCTCTACACTATCACTGGACATGTGCACCCTTGTATGATGCGGTGTTTGATGAATACCATTGGATTCACTACTGCGGTAGCACTGTTGCTTTAAAACAAACATAAATACTTAGTTAAGGGTGATATAATAAAATATGAATAGACTTTACAAACATGCTACTGCAATTTCCTTATTCATTTGATTTATCTGCGTGGTTGGGGAGATAGGAGTCTGGCCCAATATTTTTATATATTCAATCACACTTTTAAAACCATGCTTGTAACCAAGCTTTAGTTCATCCTCAGTGGCAGCAATGTCAAACATATTTAACTGCAATGCATAACACCATTAAAAATACCAATAACAAACACATATATTTGTTCGCTACTATTAAATAAATATTAATCACAGTTAATCATTTAAATCTTACTATTCAGGATTTTAGTTTTTCGTAGCCACCCTGGCCTAGTTTATGCTGGTCATATTTTTCCACTCAGGTCTTTATTTCTTTGGAGGTTTCAGGCAGTCTACATATGGAATTTTTGAAAAACATTAGATATCGGAATTGTTACTTAAAAAAGGAAAGAAAAACATAAATTCTCATATTTCACTGATAATATGACATGTGTTGTAGTTTGCTTGACCAACTCGTGGTTGTCATCCTTGTTTTTTAAACAAGTTCTCCTTTGCATCCTCTATTAGCACCTTCCACTCTTTCTCGGGAACCATGGGGTGGGGCTTGTGCTTGAGGTCTATTTGCAATTTCTCCCTATATTGGGCCCTGGTATATTTTAAATTATCGTCGGCTAATTTTGTAACCACTTTCTTGTTGAAAGTGTTGTCGAACAAGTTTACCATGTGATCTATTAAATCATCTTTCGTTTTTCTATCTTGGCCATTCCACCCTGTGCGAATGGTGGGGCCAAACATATCCAATGCATTGTCATTTAAGTTTCTATAGAAAACATGGTTTCATGCAGAAACATGTTATCCATTAATTTATAATAATCTCAAAAAATGTCCATTTCAATTTCATGAAAAAATGAATCAATTAATTAACAGTTACCTGCAATCTTCTGAATCTTGATCATAACACATGCGTCATCCACAGAAAAGGTGACATCTAGTGATTTGGTGCTTTTAATTCATTCTTCTCCGTGCAGAATAGTATATTTTCCATCTACAATATGTTCCTCTCCGGAGCAATGTGGAGTCCCAGGCTCTGACTCATCATGCTCCAGCGTGTCATGCCGGTCAAAATAATTTTGCTCATCAATGGATTCGAGAGGAACCTTAGGAGGCTCAAAAAGCCTCACTTTCACTTTGCTATGTCAACCTTTTTTTTTCATTGGACCATCACTTCTACCTATACCAGTTGCAGGATCGACAAGTTCCCCACACACGCAGTTTAAAAAATCCTACAAACGGAAAAAATTACTTTATCAGATCATATACAAAATATATATAAAAAAAATGGATATGAAATTGTCATAGATGATTAAAATATGTGAAGATGCCACCTACCCCAAAATTATTTTTTTTATTTTGTATCTTTACAATTCATGCCCTATCCTCCTGTGTCACGAATCTTTTGCTAAGAAAACCTAGATATTCTATGTTAGCCTTCTTCAAGGCCTTCATTACTGTTTTCATTGGGCCAGTCAAATAAAATATTTCATCCTCATCAATATACTCTATGGGAGCCTTCCCACGTTGACCATGCCACAATTCATTGATGAATACAATTAATGAGATGAACTTTAAAAATTGAGAAATTTAGTTGTTGTAGTCATAAGTTGTTATTGTATTTAACATTTACCTAGTGAGGCACTGAGGGTGCCTTTCCATGGTCACCCTGGATAGATGTAGCGGGTGATTTTTAGACACAGTCACCTTGGATAGATGTTGACACAATAAATCAATCAACAAAAGTTATGAAATTCACCTATAACATTAAAAAAATGAAATATTGCAGTAATATCAGAAAAACAATAACAAAAATTTAGAAATTTAGTTGTTGTAGTCATAAGTTGTTACTGTATTTAACATTTACCTGGTGAGGCACTGCGGGTGCCTTTCCATGGTCACCTTGGATAGATGTAGTGGGTGATTTTCGAACACAGTCACCCTGGACAAAAGTTGACACAATAAATCAATCAACAACATTTATGAAATTCACCTGTAACATTTAAAAAATGAAATATTGGAGTAACATAAGAAAAACAATAATGAAATTTCAGAAATTTAGTTGTTGTAGTCATAAGTTGTTACTATATTTAACATTTACCTGCCAATGCACAGTGGGTGCCTTTCCACAGTCACCCTGGACATATGTAGCAGGTAATCTTCTACCATATTCACCCTGGACAGATGTTGACACAATAAATCAATCAATAAAAGTTATGAAATTCACCTGTAACATTAAGAAAATGAAATATTGCAGTAATATCAGAAAAAAAATAATGAAATTTCTGAAATTTAGTTGTTGTAGTCATATTTTTTTACTCTATTTAACATTTACCTACTGAGGTAAAGTGGGTGCCTTCCCACAGTCACCCTGGAGAGATGTTGACACAATAAATTAATCAACAAGAGTTATGAAAGTAATTGTAAAAAAATTATGCAATAAAAATTTGAAATATTGCAGTGATAAATTTTAACAATGATTGATCAAAGGTACAGTTGAAAGGTATGTAAGATATTTACCCCCATAGTCGCACCCTCTCCATCTATTCGATTTAAGTTGTAATCGATCAAAAACTCTTCACCTGGAACTATTGTTTTTGTTGCACATACAAATATACGATTTCCTTCGCGTGCCTCAAATATGCAATTTGATTTCTTAGTTGTTGCCACTGGTCGTGTACTATTTATAAATCCCACAATGTTTTCAGTAGCTTTTGGCCTTCCATCAATATACATAGTTTCCCTTTTATTTTGATTGTTATCTAGTAGTTGTATATAATTTGCGGCAATTTCGTATCTCCGCATACTTTTCGTATATCAGACCAACATCAACCAGTGATTGTATTTGTATAGTGGTCCGACATACTCCATAAATTTAGTTTCAGTGCCATATCCGACCTTTATGCCATCCATGGAAAATGTCCCCAATCCATGTAAGGACAAAGGAGCAATGTGATACATCCTCCCACCGATAAAGAAATATGTGTCCACTTCAGGTAGCTCCTTAGGTGCCCATCAATGCACTAGATGTGTATACCTCAAGGGAAACTCAATTTCACATATGATCTCAACATCATAATTACACAACCCTTCGTTAGCAATAAAAAATGGCATGTAGGTACGTAATATTTTCACATATTTGGGAAGCGCCTTTAGTGGCTGGTGGGGAATGGAGCAAATCCATGATCCTGGAATTTCACATATTTGGGAAGCGCCTTTAGTGGCTGGTGGGGAATGGAGGAAAGGCTCGCGTTGGCAATAATTTTGGAGGGGAGGGATATATGGGGGGTTTCTAAACATATTTATCCAACACGATGTTTTAGGATGTAACAATCTGTCACATAATGTGTGACTTTAAAGATTTCATATAGCCATTGACTATCTAGCTCCAAATATGAGAGTAGTAGCATCAGAAATGGATTTCCATGTAGTGCCAAAGAATTTAAGCTCACATGGAAAATAGGGCCAACTTTTACTCATGCACATAAAAAACAAAAGCATTGATGCAGAGTACCATATGCGATGGGTTGTTGGCTCACCATATGGTTGGAATTTCAAACTTAAATAATCTGTCAAATTTGACAGTTTTGATAACTCCAATATTAGTTTTCACTTTATCATAAATATTAAGAATATTGATGAAATACATTTTCATTATATTTGATGGTGGGAAAATTGCTCCATAAGAGACAATTTCCCTATAAAATTTCATTAGTGTTCATCACATTTACATGAGATTTCAAAACTTGAAACTTGTGTTTTTCATGCCTTCTATGGAAGCACACGGTTAAGAACATGTGTTTCTTCCTAAGAGGTCACACATTCAAATCCAAATGGGAGTAGGGTATGTATACCTCTGTACACTTTAGTGGTTAAATTTGAACAATCAATGAGGAACAATAATTGGGTTGTAGGTCTAAAGGATTGTCTCAACTATTGTGGAAATTCTAAGCATGGTTTCTCTCCAACCATCCTTTTTTCATCCACATTTTCAAAACCATCATTTTATATGGGATTGGTATATGGAAAGTTGATGTGATAGAAATATTAATCTTGAGCATCCAAGTATTGTCTCATGTATCATATATGCTTATTGGCATTGCTCCCTATCACTAAAGACATCGATCAAATTGTGAAGCAAGATGAGTTATTTGATGACATTTTATGTATAACTATATTTATTGTATGAGGCGAACTTTACCATAAAACAATATTTTATTGTTAGATTATTTTCAAATGCATCAATTGTGCAGACTAAATTGATTTGATGGGTAGGTAACACTATTAGTACCACCCACCAACTACCAAGTTCACAAATAAATAATACATTATACCACTTTGAAATTAAAATGACTTCCTCTTGAGTTTTGAATCTTGACTCCTAAGAATTGAATACTAACAAGTTGTTAGAATGATTACCCTTGTTTTCAAGGATGTGAAATGATCCTTGCTTCCAAATTGACAGAGAAATAATTGAATTTCATTCTATGAAGTGATGAAGGGGTCTTGAAGGGAAATGGAATCTTCAAATTTTATCACTAGAAATTAGAGCTAAGGCTTCTGTTGATCTTTAATAGAAGTTGTTGAAATTAATGATCCCTAAACAATATCAAAAATATCATATGTTTATTGGATCTTTTGTGGCAAAACTTGCATAAATATTGAAAGTATGAGGTGATTAACTTGTCATTAACAATGTGGGATGATTTAGAATTAAGGGATTTTCCTCAAACTTAAAACATCTCAGGGATTAGTAAATATATGCATGTCTATCCTCATACTCTATAAGACTTCTCAATCCATCTGAATATGTACCTTTTTCATTACATTAGTGATCAACTATCTTGTTTCACAAAACTCAAGCTAAAATTTATGCTTCTTCAATTGCTCACAAACATAATGTTACTGCACTTAAATGCTTTTTATTCTTGAATGAAACATAGTATTCTTAGCCATTTCAATGAAAATTTGGTGATAACATCTTAAAATTGTAGGATTTGGTTTCTCTAACCTAACATATTTTTGTAATTTTCTTAGCCACATCAATTCCTTGCCTCCGTTATTTTCTACTACATGTTCTACTTTATCACTTGATAAGGAAATGGTGGGTTATTTATTCTCCATGAGACAATTCCACCAGCCTACTTGAAGCAATATCTAGATGTTGATTTGAACTCAACAACATCATCTTCCCAATCTGCATCACAATATCCAAACAATTGTATTGCATCTAACATTATCTCACAGATGTTGATGCCCATATTCCTTTGAGAAATGTGAAAATCCTTTTAATTTTTTCCCAATGTTGCAACCCAAGATTACTTGATAAATAACTTACATTTGTAATTGTAAAATAAATATGAAGTTTCATGCATACTATTTCATACATAAGGATGCATAACACACTCCAATAAGGAATATTTCGCATAGCTTCCTCATCAACTTGAGTACTTGGACCCATATCTTCTGACACTTTTTGGGAAATTTCCAATTGAGTATTCACATTTTAGAAATCACTCATCCTTAATATCTAAAGGATATGTTAAATGTATCTCCTTTGACTCAAATGAAATTTCATATTGGTCAAATTTCTTACTACTTGAATAACCAAGTAGGATTAATGGATCTCTCCATGATACAACATGTCAAATTCTACAACAATTTTGATTTGAAAGAATTTAACAAAGATACCTCCTTGCTCATACAAATGCATAATCTATGGAGAATGAAAAAATGATAAAAGAATTGACATTATGCTTGAGATAAATATTTATATATGTAGTATAATTTTGGAAACCCTCATTCATTAAATGTGCATCAATGTGTCAATATCATGCCCTATAGGATTTCTTAAGTCTATGCAATTATTTTTTCAACATGCACACCATATGCTTGTTGCCTTGTTGTACATAACCCTCAATTTGTTCCATACATATATCTTCCTACAACATACCATTAATCAATGTTGTCTCAATGGCATGTTTATGGATATGCATATGCATCATTATTTCAACTACCGAGATTTCTATAATGGATGCCATCTTCACTATTGGTATAAAATTCTTTGGGTTGTTCGTACCCTAAATTTGTAGGTACACTTTCACCATCAATTGAGATTTATATTTCTCAACTACATCACTTGAATTGTTTTGTTTGAAAACCCACTTAGTACTAGTTTCTTTCTTACCTATTGGTAGAGGAACACGTGCCCAAGTTTGATTCTTCACTAATGGCTCATACTTTTCGTCCATAGCTTGTTTCCATTCTACCATGTTTCCATTCTATAATGTATGCATATAATGGAAAACCAAAAGTTCTCAAATTCTAACCATTTGGTTTCCTTCGATTCCATGCTCCAAACAATGACTTCTACAATTCTTTGGCAGGTAACCTACTTTAGGCATAGGTTGTGGTTTCCATGATTTTCTCTAGATTGTATTTATTAGTATGAAACTTTTAAGCATACACTTTGCATTATCCACCATAGGCCATTTTTTTCTGTCCACTACCTTGTTTCACTACAAATAATATGGGGAAGTATATTGTAATTGGATCCCTTCATGAGAGAAAAAAAATCTTGAATGCTTTTGATGTGTATTCTCCCCCATTATTACACCTTAGTATTTTCAATGGTCTCCCAATTGTTTCTACACAAAGGCTTTAAAAAACTTTAAATGCTCAAAGACTTATGATTTATTTTTAGAACGTAAACAAATGTCTTTATTGAAAGATCATCTATAAATGTGATAAAATACTTTCCTCCTCTATATGACAACACTTGAATTCACTTGTATATGTTTGAGTGCATCAATTCCATCATTGCTCTTGTTCTATACATTGCATCCTTATAAATTGAGTGTCTATGATGCTTCTCGATCTTGACTCCCTCATAAATCTTGAATTCCACTAATACCCTTAATTTGAGTCCATACACAAATTGTTAATTGGAAAAAACTTCCGAAGACTATGTTCCTACGTGCCCAAACTTGTGATGCCAAGTGATGATCTTTTTCACTAATAAACTAGATTAACCATGGATATCAATGCCACTTCTAGTATCCCCACACTTACTGTATACAAGTTTCCATCCCTCTTTCCCATGAAAACTACCTATCCTATAAGAATTAGGTATCATTTACCTCCTTGGGCATAAAATTTAATCATTAACAAGGAGGATTAGGTTAATCATGGCCTGAAGGATTGTGATATTTTGGTCCTTTAGAAAATTTATTGCCTAGTTTTTTCACATTTAATTTAGCTTATATGTTTTTTCACATTTAATTTAGCCTATATGTTTTGTCAAGAAATGACCTTTATGCCATAATGTAGGTGGGGGAACTATGGGATCCTCACCACTTTGGTTCTCACTACATTACTATGCTCCCTGTAATATTTATGTGTGTGACCCTACCAAAATATATATATTTAGTTTCATCGAATCCAAGTGACCCTAATTGAAGCAAACAAAGGAGGGAAAAAAATATAATGATAATGGAAAACCTAGTAAAAGAGAAAAGAACCTACAGAAGGTGAACATATTCTACTTTTTTTGCACATCCAATACCACTAAGCACTATTAAAACAACTCCAAGTTCAACCTGAAAAACCAAGGCTATTTTTTGGATTGCAAAGGAGACTAGGATGGTTGGGACAACATTAAGACAAGACACTAATACAAGGAGTCATGAAAATAACACAATGTGTATCAAGCCCAATATAAATGAGGTATCTCTTCTATGGTGGGGTATGGGGAAACATTCCCAACAATTGTATCTTTAGTGTTCCAAGTCAGGTAAGTTGTTACTTATGTGGGCTCAATATACAATATCGTCCTTCATTCAAACATCCACCCCCAAAGTCCTAATAGATTATACAAGTAGGAAATGATGAGGTGCACAATGACGATGATCTACTTTAGATTATCTATCATCGTAGTTTGAAAACCCCTACTTCCAATACTCAATCATCCCATCTTGAAATTCTTGAAAATGACCAAATTTGAGGAATTTGGAGTAGAGAAGTAAAATTAGGGCACATGGGTTTTGTGAGGAAACCTAATTATTACAACCTATTATGGAAAGGGAATTTGGAGTAGAGAAGTAAGATTAGGGAACATGGGTTTTGTGAGGAAACCTAATTAATATAACCTAACATATTTGTTTTGTTTCCATAACAAAATTTTATCAACTTTAGTTTCATTTCAAAAACTGCTAGACAACTTCCAATATTGGCAAAAAATTACCAATTTTATTGAAATCAATGATGATAAAATATTCTTGGAGAAAATTTGACACATCGCTTTTGTGAGGATGTAAATAGTGTTAAACTTGGAATAGTTGGATTTCTCTAGAATAATGTTTTATGGGCATTAAGTGCATTTTACAAATCTAGGCAGGAAAGTTTTGAAGTGCCAAAAAAAGGCCTAAAGCACCATTTGGGCCAGCTTGTTTCTCTCATCTAAAGGTGATGTTGGAGTTCTAGATTTCAAGATGTCATTATTCATATGAAGTACTACAAGTTTTCACCTTTATTTATATATTTAACATTAATATAAAACCATCTATGTGCATTTTAAAAGGATGAATTAGATCATATGTGTGCTCTATTTTAGGGAAGATTTGAATTACATAGAAGATACTGACAATTTTTGGCACATGGTAAAAATGTTGAGCTTGGGAAGTGATATTTGGGATCTCTACAAGCCCATTATGAAAAAATACCTACAACCATTACATTCCATCAAACCATATTTCTATCAATAATTTCATCAAACAATTAGCATGCACACTCAAGTGATAGGAGAAAGAATTCAAACCATATTTATCCTTTGTGTGTGCCCTCCTCTCATGCAACCTCCTCTTCCTGTGCCCTCCTCTGGTGTGCCCTCAAAACTGTGCACCCTCCTCTCTTTTTTTTATATTATTTATGTATAATATAATTTATATATTATCTAATATATATAATTTATAAATTATATATATTATATATATAATATATAATAATATATATTAAATATATTATATATAATTTGTAAATTATAAATTATAATATATATATATATATATAATATGTATTATATATATTATATAATTTATAAATTATATARTATATAATCCCTAACTCATAGCCCCCGAGATATAGTCATGGATACATCCTTGTCACCTGACTAAGAGCGAGGGGCATTAGGAAGGATAATATAGAGATACCCCAATTGGGAATAAATAATATTGTACAATTGTTCCTTTTGGATGGCTTCATCCTCATTTCTAGGCATAGTCATGGATACATCCTTGGTGATGAGGGGAAGAAGGGGTTCTAGGAACTACTCTATAAGAAATTGATCATTGATATTGGATTTTCATAAGGCACATCTTATAAGAAACTCATGGATGTGTTCTGAGATGTGGGTGGTTTTGGTATAATGGAAATTGGTGAATATTTCTATCCCTATGTGATGGTGGAATGGAAGTTGGAAGAAGGTAAGGAAATGATTTTATATGAACTCAAAGGTTGTATGGGTATTGCTAGGTTGTTCTATGTACAATTTGGTGGGAATGACCATCAAAGTGCATTCAAAAAGTATCAACCTAATTGAATCCTCCATTATGGAGTTGGAAGAAACAAAAGGTGAAAGGACACAATATGGTTGGAGGGATGCTCTCTAGCTTTACCCTCAAAAATTGGGATGTCAGAGGGATTTTTATTTGGAATATTGGGCCAATTGGATTCATGGAAGATAAGATCATTGATTAACTTGGTCAAATCATGGAGATTTAACCCTTCCATAAAAGTCACAAAAGGTTGGTTGGAA
Source organism: Picea engelmannii (assembly GCA_009831015.1). NCBI lineage: Eukaryota > Viridiplantae > Streptophyta > Pinopsida > Pinales > Pinaceae > Picea > Picea engelmannii. Next base: position 149,112 of record ML819927.1, on the reverse strand, counting down.
TTGGCTCCAATATTGGTTCCATCATTAGTTCCAACCATGGTGGAACTTGGGTTGGAGGAAGATGAAGGAACATAAGGGGTAGAAATGGGTTCAGAACTACATTTAACAACACCCATCTATGGGGAGGGTGGGTCTGAATCAGAAGAACTAGAACTTGAATGTGGGTTAGGGTGGGGAACCATGTTTCATAAATTAGTGAAGATATTGCATCTAATAGGTAACTTAGGTTGAAATATTTTTAGTTGAAAACAATATATCCTAGGGGGAGCTATGGTTTCCAGATGAAAATATCACCTTAAAGGTGCAACAAGCTAATAAAAAGGCTAATAGAACAAAGCAGTGAAATAAGAAAAGAATAATGAAAACAAAATACATACACTATGTGCTCAAGTGGTGCAACGAGTGGGTATAAGTGTGTCTGAATAAAAATAAATATATTCGAATTCAAGCAATTCCATCCTATAAAGAGAAATTACTCAAGCCTATAAGATAACTAGATTCACTCAAGAAAAACCTAGTCTATGGATACGAGCCTTCCAATCAACCAATAATACGGGTAGTCTGGGTCCCCATGTGGATTCCTGAAGGTACATAAGAGAAAATTATAACTAGGAAACATCAAGTGATAAAATCCCAATGCCCTGAAGAAATCTATCTTAGTTGTCCCCCCTCCTACGAGAGCCACCTAGGTAAGAATACCTAGTAGTATGACCACTAAGATACCTCTTCAAAAGTACATGTAATATGTTTCATTGGCTTCAATATGAAATCTAAGAAATTGAGCATGTGAGTCAAATTCGAGTCCAAAAACCCTCTCATATCGTTAAGGCATGTGAATAGTCTATCCATGTCAAATTTCAATGCATTCAGAAATAGTTTGAAAACATTTCAATGTTGCCCCCATTTACAGGTCATTGTTGCCCGTGTCTAGTCCTGGTACAATTTCCTTGTAAAATTTGTATAAGATATTTGGAGAATGATAATCTTGAAGGTTCTAGGCCTATTCGTACACATTGCGGCGAGATCACCTCTCATTGTCATTCAATGTAATGATCCCTTTTAGTTTTGGGTTGTTAGTATTTTCAATTGGAATCACCTTTCAATCTATTAAAAGTTCAATTAAAGTCTCTTGTTACTGTAGGGTTATAAAGCCTCATGATTCCAATGAACACATGCCTCCAAAATTCTTATATAATGATCGTTGGGTGAGAACTGTCATGAAGGGTGACGACTAAGACTAGGGGAAACTTTAAATTTGATGTAGAATCATATCTCCACGCCAACAAATGCGCCAACAATGAATCACATTCAAAGCTCGCATTCAAGGAGGAGAGGCGCCAATCCTCTCACATTTTTGAAATTCAAATTGAAATTAAATGTTTGTAAGGCTGGTAGAAATGAAGCCATGCCTTCGAGCATCCTGTAGTTGGTGTTTCCTTAATGGATGACGGGTAGAAAGGGATCTAACTCCAATGTGGATTGGATGTCCCATTCAATGTAATTGAATGTAAATTCATTGCAATTAATGAGAGTTTTTGAGTTGGAGGGAAGAGCTCGAAGAGCCCCATCATGTAAAATATATTGGATATATTTTGAAGCTAGAGAGGGAGAGGAGAGAACCGAGCCT
>ML819927.1:82982-117205 GCA_009831015.1 Picea engelmannii | reverse complement strand
AGCTGAATAAATTATTTTACAATGTTGATGAAAAAGTATGTGAAAATCTTTCAATGAAGGAATACTGGAATGAGGTAAATATTTATACCAGATTCTAGCATCTCTTTCAAATGAAAACATAAACAGTTTCATGAGGACATATTCATGATGTTTATTTAATTCATCAGTGAGCTTGTGGAATTCAAAAAAGTGTTGAGCAGGATTGTCGTACGCGTATTCACCAAATTTAGGAACGACATCTTCCCAAACTTTAATGTCTAGAACAATGTTTTGAAAACCATAAACATTTGTAAAGAGCAAAGGATAAAACCTTGCAGCAATCCGAGCAGTGAACAAATTTGACATTTTGAGACCAGTGGAGTCGCCAACGAAATCGTGTAGAGTCTACGAACCAAGGAGTCACTGGGTGAATGATCACAACCAATTCAATGCCTATCCCTTGTTCACCATCAAGAGATAGATCTGAACGTTGTCGTATCCTAGGGAAGATAACTTTTTCCTCCATCCCCGACAATGGCGCTAGAAAATGTTGTCGCAAGAGTTGACTCTAAGCTGTAATAGAGCCAAGACTTAGCACATTTTAAATGAAAAAATAATTTATCACTCAAAACTTGATTTGGGTTGCGTGCAAGTAAATTCCGAGATAACCACTAACCACTTTTGATTGGAAGCTACCCCTTCCAACCTGAGAGGAACATCTCAAATATATGTCACAATAGGATATTAAATAAGCTTAACAATGGCTAGATCTGTGGGTAACATAAAGTTTTTGGGTTTTTAGGGTTGATGGGTTGGACCCAGAGGTAGTGATGCAGGAGCATCGCCAACCACAAGTAGGCGTGGGGCAAGCGCCAATGCATTTTGGCACATGATAAAATGTTTGAAATGTTTTGAAGTTGGATGCACCAAACTTAAATGTAATAGTTAAGAAAGGGCATACTTCTTGAATATTGTAATCATACCTTGAGTGTCCCGCTCTCGTCTGAAGGACTAAGAGGCATTTATAATAGTAAATGTAAGTAGGTAGCTTTGAATTCTTAGATTAGACAGTTTCAGGAGCTGGAGGGAAAATGGATATAGACACTGTCACTTGTATCATTGTAACATTAGCAGCATAATCAATGAAGAGAGCATAGGAGAGCAGAAGTAGAAAACTGTGTAGAAGAACCCATGTACAAAAGTTCTAAGATTAATATATGAAACTTGATTCAGACTCATGGTGTTCAATTGCTTTATGTGTTTATACATGCTGATTGATATATGCCTGTTACTCTCTGTTATGAATTTGCTTTGATGTGTGAATGTTTGATTTCATATTGAATGTCTGAAATTTGAAGAGAGGGAGACTAAAGAATGAGTTTCAATTGTTTCTCTGTCTGAGCAAGAGTTTTCCTGCAAGGAATGCAGTGAAATTGTCTGCAAGGTGTGCGTTGATAGAAGTCAGAGTTCATATCTACAAGCTTAGGAGGGATATCATTGTTCTCATTCTTGCAGGAGTGCAAGTTAAGAACAAGAGCCATCCAAGGAGTGCGCAGACCGAGTGAAGTCTCAGTGTTTGCGACCTGAGTGAAATTGTTAAAAAATTGTTGTCGCAGGGAGTGCACAGAGTTGAAGAAGTTCAAATACTTGGAAGTATTTGAAGAATTTCCACAAGGAGTGCGTGAAGGAGTCTTCTTGAAGACTCGAGTTGTGGAGAAATCTCAAGAGGACTAGTGCCTTGAATTGTCAGAAGGAGGCACAGTGAAGTTGTTTTGCAGGAGGACAAGTTCTGTAAGGGAACACTGTGTTCCTTTCGCCGGAATCGTCAAGGAGAAATTCAATAGTCGGAATTCTCCTTGGAGAATTCACGAAATCCTGGAAGCCACCAGATATTGCAAAGGAGCATGGAAGTTACGGTGAATGTTTTTCTAAGTGCAAGCTCAGGAGGAATTGGGCTATAGGATCCAACCCAACAATGGTCATTGGATCACTCGTGTAATCACACTTCGTGTATTCGCGAGTTGAAGGGTTTAAACCTTTGCATAAATATTCGGGAGGTCGCGAAAGGCAAAGTCCCAGAGTAGCGAAAGAATCTAAGCCATCCGATTGCGAGGACATGTGTCGCGAAATCACCCATATCATGGATTCGGACATTGGAGTTCAGAAAGAGAATTTTTTTCAACTTCGCGAGTGGCGAAGCTTTGAAGGGAATCAGGACCATCCATATGAGAGTGGAAAGGTGGCATACTCGCTGACATAGAGGTCAGACATTCATTGACCAATTTAGAGTTTCGTGAGTTGAAGAGCCAAAAGTTCAGCATTAGGATTCACAAAGTTGCGAAGTCCAAAATTCCAAAAAGGTGGGAAGTTCCATCGTGGGACCCACATAGATGACGTGTCGAAATTTCTCCATTTCATTATATCGGAGGATAAGAGGTCGAGAATTTTGTCCCAAAATTCCTGAAGTCGAGAAACCGTGAGAGAATTGCAGTCGTCCGTTAGGGGGAGGATAGGTGGCAGAGATCAAGGGATCTCACGAACTCGGAGGTTCACAAAGTAAGATCCCAAGATTTGGGTGCTCCAGGTCATGAAGTCATGAAATCATGAGGAGTGAGGATAGCCATCGGATCTAGGTGATGGGAGGACCGTTGGATCAGGAACCCCATCACATCTCACGCATTCGGGGTTCGGAGGTTGAAAGGAGTTGTTTTTTATTGCAAAAGTCGTGAAGTGCCAAGAGCCGAGGCACAAGTGTGGACGCGTGGAAGAACCTCAAGGTAGGGCCCGCGTGATTGACAGGTGGACATGCGTCGCCTGGAGAAGGGGTCAACACTTTGTTGACTCTTGCATATCAGGAATTCGTGAGGTAAGAGCACAAAGGCATGGTGTTCAAACTCGTGAAGGTGCGAGTGGTGAAAGGAGCTTGTGGGAATCTTAGCTGATGGTCACGCGTAGAGGGCACTGATGAAAGAAGAGATATAACCATTTCACGATATCGAGTATCACGAGATTGGAGAGGAAAAGTCGGGAGTCACGAATCGCGAACTCGCGGGATTGCGAGTTGCGAAAAGGACCTGTGGATCGATAATTTGGAGATTCCAGTGGGAATCGAAAGAGCCAATATGGCTCAAGGGCATATAGAAAGATCATGTGAGTGGTTCTCAGTCTGAGGGCTGATAGGCCTGTGTCAGTGTGGTATCAGAGCTTGAATCTATTTGTATACTTCAGACAGGGAAAGTGAGAAATAAAATCTTATCCATGCCGCCGAGAAGAAGAGACAGACAAACACCTGATCCGCCAAAGGATAGGGAAATTCCAAGAGGAAGGGGTAGGCAGGTGCCAAATCCAGCCATGGAAAGAGAGATGCGTGACAACATATAGGTGCACAACTGGTATTGGAGATTTCAGTGATTCTGAAAGTGAAGATGAATATGGACATGAAGGAGAAGAGGTCACAGCAGAAGATGCAGCAAACGAATGCATGATTAGGGTTGTTGCAAGAATGGGTGCTAAGGAAAAAATGGACATTCCAGTATATGAAGGAAATTTGGATGTTGAAGAGCTTCTAGACTGGATTAGAGATTTGGACACATATTTTGACTATGAAGATGTCGAGGAGGACAAAAAGGTCAAACATGTTGTCACAAGATTGAAAGGACATGCAGCATTGTGGTGGGATGAGCTACAAGTTGACAGACGCTACAAAGGCAAGCAAAAAATCAAGAGTTGGGATAGGATGATCGTGAAGATGAAGGCAAAATTCATTCCCAGGGATTACCAGATTACTCTGTTTCGAAGGATGCAGAATTTGAGATAGAAACTGATGACAGTGAAGGAATATATTGAAGAATTCTATAGGATGAACATCAGAGCAGGTCATCACGAAAGTGATGATGAAAAGGTTGTCAGGTACATGAATGGTCTGAGATACGACATTCAGGATGATATGAGCATGATGACCATCCGAATGGTGGAAGATTCTTATCAGATGGCTCTAAAAGCTTAAGAGAAGTTGAGCCGAAAGCAAGGTCAAAGAGGTCGAGGCAGATGTCATCCCATAGGCAAATCAATTGCCCAGGATAGAAATCAGAAACCCAAGGAAGAGTGGAAGAAACCTTAGACTCAAACTGAGAGAGGTGGAAGCTAACAGAGAGGGAAGCATACTGAACAAAGAGGTAAATATGCTAATGGAAACATTTTTCCTCATACCAGAGGTAGAGGAAGGGGAAGAGGTGGAGTAGTGAAATGCTTCACATGTGGAAAGGTCAGACATAAATCTTATGAGTGTCCAGAAAAAAAGAAAGAAGGTGGTGAAACTCACATTGTCGAAGCACAGAGGCGGAATGTTGAGGCAGAGGATGCTGAAGGCAGAAGATTTGTGATGATGCGAAAAGTTCTCTTAATGCCAGAGAAGGAGGTGGACAATTCAGTGCAAAGGAACAGTCTTTTTCGAACCACTTGCAAGACCAAGGACAAGGTATGCAAGGTCATTGTGGACAGTGGTAGCACAGATAATCTCGTTTCTACAGAGATGGTAGAAAAGATGGAGTTGGAGACTATTGAACATCCAAGCCCATACAGAGTTTCATGGATACAAAAAGGACATCAGGTAAATGTCACTAAACAATGTTTAGTTGAATTTAAAATAGGAGGGTATAAAGATGAAATACTTTGTGATGTCATTCCCATGGATGTTTGCCATTTATTGTTGGGTAGACCATGGCAACATGACAGAAATGTGATTAATGATGGAAGGGAGAACACATACACCCTAGAGAAGAATGGGAGAACTCACATGTTGTTGTTGATTAAGGACAAAGAGGTGAAACCTAAAGTAAGCAACATTGTACTTCTCATGAGTGGGAAGGAATTTCTTACAGAGGTTAAGAAGAAGGAGGAACCACAATTCATTGTGGTCAGGAAGCCTAAAATTGTTTTAACCAGTACAAGGGTAGATGATTTACTGAAAGAGGTTTAGAAACTGTTGGAAGAGTTTGCTGACATAGTAGTGGACGAACTACCTCATTCGTTGCCACCAATCAGAAGTGTGAGTCATCATATTGATCTCACACCTGGAGCTAGTTTACCAAACAAAGCAACGTATAGATTGACACCGCAGGAAAATGAAGAAGTCAAAAGACAGGTCCAGGATTTAATGGACAAAGGGTTGGTTAGAGAAAGCTTGAGTCTGTGTGTTGTTCCGACAGTACTTAGTCCAAAGAAAGACGGAGGCTAGAGGATGTGTACTGACTCAAGGGTAATCAACAAGATAACCATGAGGTACAGATTTCCATTGCCAAGGATGGATGATTTGATGGATTTCTTGAGTGGAGCTAATTTCTTTTCAAAGATTGATTTGAAAAGTGGATATCACCAAATTCGTATGAGAGAAGGTGATGAATGGAAGATAGCATTCAAGACTACTGAAGGGTTGTATGAATGGATTGTTATGCCATTTGGCTTAATGAACATGCCAAGTACCTTCATGAGGTTGATGAACGAAGTCCTGAAGGATTTCATCAGAAAAATTTTCATTGTGTATCTGGATGACATATTGATTTTCAGTAAAACAGAGGCAAAGCATCTGAAACATTTGGCTATAGTGATGAAGAGATTACAGCAAGAGAAGTTGATGATAAATATGAAGAAATACTCATTCATGAAGACAGAGCTCATTTATTTGGGTTTTGTTATTTTTGCAGATAAGTTGAGGATGGATCTAGATAAGGTGGAGGTGATTAATAATTGGCCATCATAGAAGAGTATATTTGAGGTGAGAAGTTTTCATGGATTGGATAGTTTCTACAGGAATTTCATCAGGAATTTCAGTGGAATTAGTGCACCGATGATGGACACAGTGAAGAAGAGACACAAGTATTTTCACTGGACATAAGAGGTTGAGAAAAGCTTCAATTTGTTGAAGAAGAAAATCACGGAACAACCAATTTTGGTGTTGCCGGATTTCAAAAAGAAATTTAAGGTAAAATGTGATGCAAGTGGATTTGTAATAGGGGCAGTATTGAGCCAAGAAGATAGGCCGATAGCATACTTCAGCGAGAAGTTGAATGGAGTGAAAGTGAAATACTCCACATGTGGCAAGGAGTTCTATGTTATTATTCAGGCATTGAAGAAATGGAGGTATTACTTAATCCCTAAGGAGTTTGTCTTATACAGTGACAATCATGCTTTCCAATTTGTGACTCAACATGAGAAGTTGAATCAAAGACATGTAAAATGGGTTGAATACATACATAAATTTACTTTTGTAATTAAGCATATTTCTGGAACTGCTAACAAAGTTGTTGATGCTTTGAGCAGGAAATGTTTTCTATTGCAAGAGTTCGGAGTCAAAACACTGGGTTTTGATGATCTCAGGGACATGTACAGAGATGATCTAGATTTTAAAGAGGCATATGAAGCAGCTAAGAATCCAATTCTCAGAGACAGAAGTCAATGGACAAAATACATCATCCAGGATGGATTGTTATTCAGGGGTAATCAACTTTGTATTCCAAAATGCTCCATGAGGGAGAATCTGCTGAAGGAGAAACACAGTGGAGGATTGGCCGAGCATTTCGGTCATGACAAGACGTTCTCAAAGTTAAACGAGTCATATTTTTGGCCAGGAATGAGAGCAGACATAAAAATATTCGTGGACAGATGCAAAATTTGTCACCATTCAAAAGGAAAGAGGCAGAATGCAGGATTTTATCAATCGTTACCCATACCTGACAGGCCATGGGATGCAGTCAGCATGGAATTCATATTGGGGCTACCAAGAACACAAAGAGGGTTTGACTCAATCTTTGTAGTGGTAGATATATTTTTTAAGATGGCACACTTCATACCATGTCAGAAAACCAGTGATGCAACTCACATTGTGAATCTGTTTTTCAAAGAAGTCATTCGACTTCACGGCTTACCAAGGAGCATAGTTTTGGATCGAGACACCAAGTTCGTGGGATACTTCTAGAGGACCTTATGGAAGAAGCCGGGAACAAACTTGTCATTCAGTTCATCTTATCATCCTCAGACAGATGGACAGATAGAAGTTGTGAACAAAAGTTTGGGAGACTTGTTGAGGAGCTTGGTGACAGAACACCACAGTCAGTGGGACAATATTCTGCCACAGGTGGAATTTGCTTATAATGATTCAATCAACAGAAGCCCGGGGCAGACTCCATTCCAAATTGTTTAAGGGATGCAACCAAGAGGAGTATTTGAATTGAGAGATTCAGAATAGAATGCAACTAGGAGTGCTAGTGCAGAAGATTTTTCAGAAGTGATGAAGGAAATTCACAGCCAAGTGAAGGAGCGATTGCAGAACGTGAGCCAAGAGTATAAGTGCAGAGCAGATCAACACAAGAGACAACTTCAATGTGAGGTTGGTGATTTTATTCTTTCACATCTAAGAAAGGAAAGATTCCTAAAGGGAACATATAACAAACTGAAGATGAAGAAGATCAGACCATGTAAGCTCTTGAAGAAATTTGGGGAAAATGCTTATGAGATTGAATTACCCGATGGGATCATAATTTCTCTGATATTCAATGTCTCAGATTTGTACCCATACAAATATGAGGAAGCAGGAACAAGTGATGAACAACTAGAGGTTCAATGGACAAAAGAGATGCCAATTACAGAGAAGCCACATATGGAAATCATACTGGACAAAAGAGTTAACAAGAGGACCAGGAGAAAAAAATACTTTGAATACTTGGTCAAGTGGAAGGGACATCCAGTTGAAGATGCTAGCTGGGAGAATGAAGAAGAGATATAGAAGCATGGATAGACCGTGAGAGAGCTCATGGAAAGGAGCCCATGAAAAGTTTCAAGCGACGGAGTATGATGCAGGAGCATTGCCAACCACAAGCGGGCATGGGGCAAGTGACAACAAATTTTGGCACATGATAAAATGTTTGAAATGTTTTGAAATTGGATGTGCTAAACTTAAATGTAATAGTTAAGAAAGGGCATACTTCTTGAAGATTGCAATCATACCTTGAGTGTCCCACTCTCTTCTAAAGGACTAAGAGGCATTTATAATAGTAAATGTAAGTAGGTAGCTTTGAATTCTTAGATTAGATAGTTTTAGGAGCTGGAGGGAAAACGGATATAGACACCCTCACTTGTATCATTGTAACATTAGTAGCATAATCAATCAAGAGAGCATAGGAGAGCAGAAGTAGAAAACTCTGTAGAAGAACCCATGTGCAAAAGTTCTGAGATTAATATATGAAGCTTGATTCAAACTCATGGTGTTCAATTGATTTCTGTGTTTATACATGCTGATTGATATATGCTTGTTACTCTCTATTATGAATTTTATTTGATGTGTGAATGTTTGATTTCATATTGAATGTTTGAAATCTGAAGAGAGGGAAAGTAAAGAATGAGTTTCAATTGTTTCTCTGTCTAAGCAAGATTTTTCCTGCAAGGAGTGCAGTGAAATTGTTCGCAAGGTGTGCATTGATAGAAGTCATAGTTCATCTATACAAGCTTAGGAGGGATAGCATTGTTCTCATTCTCATAGGAGTACAAGTTAAGCACAGGAGCCATGCAAGGAGTGCGCAGGCTGAGTGAAGTCTCAGTGTTTGTGACCTAAGTGAAATTGTTAAAAACCTATTGTCGCAGGGAGTGCACAGTGTGTGTAGGAGTCTTCTTGAAGACTCGATTTGTGGAGAAATATCAAGAGGACTAGTGCCTTGAATTGTCGGAAGGAGGCGCAATGAAGTTGTTTTGCAGGAGGACAAGTTACGTAAGGGAACACTTTGTTCCTTTCACAGGAATCGTCAAGGAGAAATTTGATAGTCAGAATTATCCATGGAGAATTCACGAAGTCCCAGAAGCTGTCAGATCTTAAAAAGGAGTAGGGAAGTTATGGTGAATGTTTTTCTAAGTGCAAGCTCAGGAGGAATCGGGCCGTAGGATCCAAGCCAACAATGGTCGTTGGATCACTCGTGTAATCGCACTTCATGGATTCGCGAGTTGAAGGGTGGAAACCTTTGCATAAATATTCGCGAGATTGAGAAAGGCGAATTCCCAGAGTAGACAAATAATATGAGCCTTCCTATTGGGAGGACATGTGTCGCGAAATCACCCGTATCGGGGATTCAGAGATCGGATTTCAGAAAGAGAAGTTTTTCAACTTCGCGAGTGTAGAAGCTTTGAAGGGAATCAGGACCATCCATCTGAGAGTGGACAGGTGGCATACTCACCGGCACAAAGGTCAAACCTTCATTGACCAATTTGAGGTTTCGTGAGTTGAAGAGACAAAAGTTCAGCATTAGGATTCACGAAGTTGTGAAGTCCAAAATTCCAAAAAGGTGGGAAGTTCCATCGTGGGACCCACATAGACAACGTGTCAAAATTTCACGATTTCAGCATACCGGAGGATAAGAGTTCGAGACTTTTGTCCCAAAAGTCCTAAAGTTGTGAAACTGTGAGAGAATCGCAGCCGTTCGTTAAGAGGAGGACCGGTGGCAGATATCAAGGGATCTCGCGAACTCGGAGGTTCGCAAAGTAAGAGCCCAAGAGTTGGGTGCTCCAGGTTGCGAAGTCGTGAAATCACAAGGAGCAAGGATAGCCATCGGATCTAGGTCACAAGAGGACCGTTGGATCAGGAACCCCATTGCATCTCACAAATTTGGGGTTCAGAGGTTGAAAGGAGTTGTTTTCGATTGCAAAAGTCATGAAGTGCCAAGAGTTGAGGCACGAGTGTGGACGCATGGCAGAACCTCAAGGTAGGGACCACATGATTGACAAGTGGACACACATTGCCTAGAGAAGGGGTCAACACTCCATTGACTCTCGCATATTGGGAATTCGTGAGGTAAGAGCATGAAGGCATGACGTTGAAACTCACGAAGGTGCGAGTGGCGAAAGGAACTTGCGGGAAGCTTAGCCAGTGGTCACATGTAGAGGGTGTTGATGAAAGAATATCTATAACCATTTTGCGATCTTGAGTATCATGAGATTGGAGAGGAATATTTGGGAGTCATGACTCGTGAACTCGCGAGATTGCGAGTTGCGAAAAGGACCTGTGGATCAATAATTTGCAGATTCCAATGGGAATCGAAAGAGCCGATCTGGCTCAAGGGCATATAGAATGATACTATCAATGGATCTTGGTCTGAGGGCCGATAGGTCTGTGTCAGGTAGTCCATTGGGCATGGAGTCAAATGATCAAGAATAAAATAAGAGTGTTTCGGCAATGGAAATCCATGGAGCAAAGGAGAGATAAAAATTGATTACAAAGAGAAGGATTTATAAAATTATGGCAGTAGAATAAAGAGAAAACATATCAATACACACGGAGCACTTAGCGATGAGTGAATTCCGAGCATAAATCAATGGAAAGAGATGGATGGGATAGAGCATCTAGCAAAGGATGAATTCTTAGCCTTCAGATCTCTGCAAGAAATAACCTATAACATGTCCTACAATAGAGCATCTAACAAACAGATGAATTCCATCACAAACACATGTTACAAATCATGAAGAAAAAGTGAATGGAATAGTATGAAAACTGAGCAATAGACAAACCCTATAACCAACATCACAAGAATCTCTATTGTAGATTGAAAATGACTCTACACTCTTTTATTAAAATGAAAATGAAAGCTACATCCCATGAGGCCTCCTCCTGTGTCTCTTTCTACCTCCTTTGTGTTTAAAAATCTTCCTCATATATGTATTGAGGTCTAAATCCTCTCTAATCTAAAAGATAACAACAGTTACAACCAATTCTTGAAACTTTTTGCCATAGAAAATGGGCCAAACTTCCGAACACTAGGGCTGCGGTTATGACTCTGTATCTCTTGAATCGTGACAGTTGTGTATAAATGGAAAGAGTATTTTGCACATCTGTTTATTCTGAGTAAAAACCTCTCTCATTTCCCTGATACCCCTTTTCATTTTCCCCAAATCTACATTTAACAAACATGTGTAAAAATAGGAAAATATGAAATCCAAAAATTAGGGATCAGAGATGGAGTCGATTCTCCCAATATGTGACACATGTAGGAAAACTAAAAGAGTCTAATGATATATGATGTGTTAGGCACAAAATCCTCCAACCATTTCTCAAAATGATACTCTATTCGCTCAGAATCCTCATTTTAAAATGATGACTCAGCACAGTAAAAAATACCACATTTCTGAAACTGAACCTCATATTGCAGGTGACTTTTTACTACCTTACCAAGATCAAAATGAAATTATGAAGACACCACTAGAAAACTTAGGATTTAATCCTCAAGATTTATGACATGCAAGGAATCCTGAGTCGTGAAATCGCGATGTGATTAATTAGACGATAATCATTTGTTTTAATCTCTTAATTAATCATGATTAGCAATTAATATTTAACCTTTCGTGGATTTAAGTGTCAGGACTTCGATAATACTTGACACGAAAAAATCCCAAATCGCTAAATTGTGATGAGATTTATTAACGTTAATATTTCTTAATCTTTATTTGACCTGGCTTATCCTTTAATACTTTAGTGAATTCGGGGATCAGGGTTGTTGTTATTAAAATATCTACGTCGACCAAATCCCCAACAGAAAAAAACTCGAACTCGTGGGATTTTTCTCCATGTGGCTTAATGCTCGGTGTATGCAGTCATTCCACTGCCAATGCTTCCATTCATTCTCCTTGTGACTCAATGCTCAAACATATGGTACATTTCTTTGATTCTCACGTGAACCCTGTCTTTGGATTTTTTGTGAGTTGGCTTGTGACTGTTATACTGTTGTGGCATTTTGGGCTAAAATCTGCATTATTTGATTGAATATGATAGGTAGAGAACATTTAGTGATGTGCATGACAGACAGATGGTCGTTTTCTCATATCTACACTTTCGGTAGTTAAACACTATAATTTGTTTCTCTCCTAAGTTACCGAAAGCCAAAATTTCAATATTTTTTACAACATGGAGAATAGAGATGAGAGTGTTTTTGAATACAATGGGAGCAACTATTTGGAAGGAAACCATTGGTGGATCAATTCTGTTGAATAACAAGTCAAAGTTTGAACCTCAAAGAGAAGGAAAGAAGAATGATGCATTGGCTCTCAAGACCATTCTTAGTGGACTCTCAAGCCCTATCAAAGAGAGCATGGGACAATGCACTTCTGCCAAGGATATATCGCTAAATCTAGAAGAGGCATATCAAAGGAAGAAAGAGAAATAATATATTGAAGATCACTCCATCAAAATCATTAAAGGCAAAGAATCTCCAAAAACTCTTGAATGCATTATTTCTAAATGTGATTTTTAAAACATTTCAAGTAAAGATAAAGAATCAAGTGATGATAGCATAAAGGAAGATCTTGAAGACATTTCAAATGAAGGCAAAGAATTATGTGTTGATGTTGGCAAAAAGGAAGATAGTGAAGATACTTCAAATGAAGGTAAAGAACGCTCAAAAGAACTTGATTGCAATGATGATGATGATGATTTTTTCTCTACAAGTGAAGAAGAAGATGTAGAAACAGTTTGTGTAAAGTTTGATGGTAATTATCCCATGAAAATAATAGAAGGAAATGTATTAAAACTTCAAAAGAGAATTGAAGAGGTTCTATATAGATATAGAATTGATCATTATTACATAAACTATAACTATGTTTCGGATAACACTAAGAAGTTTCTTAGGAGGTGTCTAAGGCACATCTTGAAGTTAAAAGAAATGATCAAGGAACAAGAAGATATAAATAATACCAAATTAGAAGAAAAGGAAGAAGAGATCACAAGAATAAAGAATGGAAAAGAATATATGAATGTAGATGATGAGATTAGAAAAAGTTTTGAAATCATTGTTCATCTCAAGACCCAAATTGAAGAAGCCAAAATAATAGAGGAACTATTGAAGATTCAAATAAATGAAAAAGAAGGGTCATGTTGTAAGCTAGAAGCTGAAATTGTTGACCTTAGAAAGAAGGTAGAGAAGTCAAACAAATTCTTGAATAGATCAAGAATCTTGGATGAGATATTTTAAAGTCAAATATCACCATGTGATAAATCAGGTCTTAGATACAAAGGAGAAGATACACATGCTGAAGAAAGCACCTCAAAGAAGCATTAGGTAAGTCCATCAAAGAAGGAAGACAATGTTGAAAAGCAACCATCTATACAAAGCAAGGAAAATTTCAAAAGAACAAGGCAAGGAAGACATCAAGAATCTATTCTTGGGACACCCAAGCAAAGGTATGAAAGTATTTTTCATGGGTATTGTTATTAATGCAACGGATATGGTCACAAAGCTTTTGAATGTAGATCTTATGAAAGGAGATATAATGGAAGATTCTATAACACCACAAGGTGTTGGAGATGTGATAAAGTAGGACATATTGTTGTTCATTGTAACTCCATGAGATGCTACAACTGTAGTGGATTTGGCCACAAATCCCAGGAGTTTTGGAACATAGGAAGAAATTCCATGATGAGGACTTCACATAGCATGGATAGAATAAAGAATGAAGCAAGAAAGGGGGACATATTTGAAAAGATGGATGCTCAGAGTTCATGTTCTGAGGAGAAAGGTCATCTGCAGAAGTGGATGAAGAAGATAGAGCAGCTAGATCAGAATGAAAGACTGAAGGGAAGTTCAAAATGTCATCTACTGAGGCATACGCAGGTGACCATGGTGACAGTCACGTACATACATCGGCTGACCTTGAATAGGTCGCGTACATACACACTTTGTTATGTAGTAGGCCATGTATATGTGGAAAAGCCTTGGGAAAAAGACAATGCACATGGTTTTCATCTTGATGAGATGGTATAACTCTGTGTTGCAGAGTTTGACATTGTTAATTACAGGTTCTGACACTGTTTGTTGCAGGTTTTCATGGTTCTATGTTAGATCATGTAAGGTGATGATGTAAAATAAATCTTGGGTGCATGACACTAACCCATGAGTATGGATTGATTCTGATCTATTGAGGTACATGGTTGGTACATATTTGAATTTCATTGATATATCTTATGATATATTATTGGAAGCATATGATGGATATCATTGTGCATGCATTTTTCATGTGATTGGGCTACACTGGGGTGTCATATCTTGTTGATGCATGGTTGATATACTTTCTTGGTGCAAGTGATGATGCATGATGGTACACTCATAGATGGTATTGTTGATAGATGCACATGTTGTCATATTGGTAGATGCACATTGTTGGCATATTGGTAGATGCACATGTTGTCATGTTGATGGGCATATGGTTGATACAGTCCATGGATGATATTTTTTTGCACATGGTTTATGTACATAGGTGTTTTKCATTGTGGGAACATTTTTGGTACATRATGTACTTGGTTGATATATTGTTCATGATTCCTTATTTTCATTATTGAAATTCATGATGCATGGTATGGAACAAKTTTGATGCATGAACAGGTCCAAGGATCGTCATATGGTAGCATATTGTTCATMTTGTAAAGAATATAGGGGGAGAAATACCCTTAAGAGGAGTCATTCTTCTTCCCATGATTCTAGGAGGAGATATTTATCAGATGCATACCTAGAAAAGATCCCTATATTTGAAGAAAGAGCATAGAGGCATAATTATAGGAGRATCKATGGTCATAGGGGGGCTATGTTCGATATATTTTCAGAATTACATCAGAGTGATATCCCTTGTTCAAAAGGGGAGAGATTATTCAGAGGAATATCAAAGGAATTCAAGCATGGGGAGAAGCCCCAGGAGGAGAATGGCCCTTTKCCATTGATGTCAAAGGGGGAGAGTGAATCACATTGATGTGATTGATGTTTATTGATGGGAAGAGATAGTCACATTGACTATTGTTGTACAACATGCCTAATCTACATGTTGACATCAATAATTGGTAACTGGTGTTGACATCAATGTTGATATTGTCATCAATGCCAAAGGGGGAGATTGTTGGATGATGTTGTCATTGATGCCAATCGTTTGATTATTTGGGAGATTGTTGGACCATGTGTCATTGATGCAAATGGTTTGATTGATTGATGTCAAGTAATTGATTGATTGATCATTGATGAGCAATGTATATGTATTTTCCTTGATAAGAATGATAGATGTCAAAGTGGAAACCAATTGATAAAGATGGATCATTGATATGATGCATAGATGAAGATGGATCAATAAGTTGTCATTGATACATGATGATGCATAGATTTTTTTATGAAAAGATGACTCATCGTTGTCTTATGATGATTGATAAGGTGCACATATGGATGAACTCCAAAGTGGTCCCCTTATGGTGAAATCCCTCATGGGAAGACGCTTTGCGGATTGAGTTATCCTAGAAGAATTGTTGGAGGACCCATGCTTATATGTGAAATAATGAAATGAATATCAATGAGTTTGTTGATGAAACTATCCTAGCTGGATAGTGTTTGTCATGCCATTTCCGGTGGTATGTGGAATGCCACATAACTCCTCATGGTTTGAGAGTTGTGGCCTTATGAAGTTGGAGGAACCCCATATGAAGACTTAAAGCCCATAAGGTCAAATAAGTTAAAGTGACCTAAAAGAGGAAATCATTATTTAAATGATAAAGAAGTGACAAAATCAAGAAGGAATATTTAAATGATAAAATATTGGAGAAATTTCTATTTATGGAAAGTGGTTAACTCTAAAATAAGGAAAATGGGTTAAGTGACCTAAAAATGGGTTAAGTGACCTAGAGGATGAAAGTATAAATCAGATAGCTATGGTATCTTGTATATCATCTTTTTTGTGGATCAATGGAGAGATTCTTGTGAATATATTTTGGAGTATTGATGGAGAGATTCTTGTGAGAGAATCTTATTTGTATGGATCTCTTGAGCATGTTTGAAGATCTATTCTGAGGAAGAGAGTGAGAGGAGGATCTCATGGACCCATCAAAGTTTTGACAATGTCTAATATCTTGACAGAAAAATTCTTGAAGCTTAAGAAACCCTAGTTTCTGAGGTATACACAGGCTGTAATGGGCCAGGATGCATACACACATGGGTTGTATGAGGATAGGGCACGTACAATGGATAAAACGGTGAAGACTTGTGTTTGAGATGGTGCCAAGCTCTTGGATGATTAGGCAGGTTTCAGATATTCATTCTATGGGCTCAAATATATCACTAAGACACTAGTATGATTACATTATTGTCTTGATGGATATTATTGTTTGATGTGTTGTGAATGCTTAGGGAATTCTTGGTATGGCTTCTATGATATGGTTTAGTTTGGATGATTTGGTTGATAGAGTGATCAATACTCTTGTGATTTAGTGGTGACATGATTGCTATTGTATACTAGTTGTTTATACATGATTGAGATAGTGTTCATATTGAATTGTTGTGGATCATGAGCAAGCTATTAGAGAGCTTGGATGTGTTGTGATTGACTGGTGGTCAGATTGGACAGTCAGAGACAGAGGAGAATGATATATTGATTGCAGAGAATCTGAGTTGATATTGAAGGATAAACCCTAACAACTCAGAAGGTATACATAGGTTGTTGTATACACTAGCCACGTACATACGCGGGATGTAGTGAGCTAGGACGTATGCACACGCTGGCTTCACTACTAACATGTCGCATACCTATTGACAGATTGATATCTATTGAGAATTGTTGCCTCATCTGAGTTGGTGTTGAGGGTGTAAGTTGAGTCTTGCATTATAGAGATGGTGCTTTTGTAGAGTTGTACTTTATGCAGTTGTTGTTGATAAACCCCAGGATTGTTGTCCATAATAAAAAGAAAAATTGTACATACATATTGTGTTCTTTGTGTTCCTTGTGGTGATGACTTGTTGATGATATATTGTTGATATATATTGTTGATATATATTGTTGATATATGTTCTCATATAACTGGTTGTAAATGAAAGCTATGGGTAATGAATAAATGTTTAATGTTAACTAATAAGTTTTTGTGGAAGAGGGAAGTTTTGGGAAAAAGAGCCCCACACTCATTCACCCCCTTGCCTTATAAGTGTGGTAGGTGTGTCCAACATATACCACTTTGAAATTCAAATGAATTTTCCTCTTGAGTTTTGAATCTTGACTCCTAAGAATTGAATACTAACAGGCTGTTAGAATGATTACCCTTGTTTGCAAATATGTGAAATGATCATTGCTTCCAAATTTACAGGGAAATAATTGAATTCCATTCTATGAAGTGTTGAAGGGATCTTGAAGGGAAATGGAATCTTCAAATTTGATCACTAGAAATTAGTGCTAAGGCTTGTGTTGATCTTTAATAGAAGTTGTTGAAATTAATGATCCCTAACCAATATGTAAAATGTCATATGTTTATTGGATCTTTTGTGGAAAAAATTGCATAAATCTTGAAAGTATGAGGTGATTAACTTGTCATTAACAATGTGGGATGATCTAGAATTAAGGGATTTTCCTCAAAATTGAAACATCTTAGGGATTAGTAAAGTTATGCATGTCTATCCTCATACTCTACAAGACTTTTCAATCCATCTGAATATGTACCTTTGTCATTACGTTAGTGATCAACTATCTTGTTTCACAAAACTCAAGCTAAAATTTATGCTTCTCCAATTGCTTAGAAACATAATGGTACTGCAATTAAATTCTCTTTATTCTTGCATGAAACCTACTATTCTTAGCCATTTCAATGAAACTTTGGTGATCACATCTTAAAATTGTAGGATTCAGTTTCTCTAACCTAACATATTTTTGTAATTTTCTTAGCCACATCAATTCCTTGGTTTCATGATTTGCTACTACATGTTCTTCTTTATCACTTGATAAGGAAATGGTGGGTTACTTCTTCTCCATGAGACAATTCCACCATCCTACTTGAATAAATATTTAGATGTTGATTTTAACTCAACAACATCTTCTTCCCAATCTGCATCACAATATCCAAACAATTGCATTGCATCTAACATTCTCTCACAAATGTTGATGTCCATGTTCCTTTGAGAAATGTGAAAATCCTTTTAATCTTGGGTTTCCCAATGTTGAAACCCAAGATTACTTGATAAATCACTTACATTTTTAATTGCAAAATAAATATGAAGTTTCATGCATACTATTTCATACATAAGGATGCATACCACACTCCAATAAGGAATATTTCTCATAGCTTCCTCATCAACTTGAGTACTTGGACCCATATCTTGTGACAATTTTTGGGTAATTTCCATTTGAGTCTTCACATTTTAGAAATCACTCATCCTTAATATCTAAAGGATATGTTCAATGTATCTCCTTTGACTCAAATGAAACTTCCTATTGCTCAAATCTCTTACTACTTGAATAACCAAGTAGTATTAATGGATCTCTCCATGATCCAACATGTCAAATTCTAAAACAGCTTTGATTTGAAAGAATTTAACAAAGATAACTCCTTGATAATACAATTTTATAATCTATTGAGAATGCCAAAATGATAAAAGAATTGACATTATGCTTGACATAAATATTTAGATATGTAGTATAATGTTGGAAACCCTCATTCATTAAATGTGCATCAATGTGTCAATATCATGCCCTATAGGATTTCTGAAGTCTATGCAATTAATTTTGCAACATTCACACCATATTCTTGTTGCCTTGTTGTACATAACCCTCAATTTATTCCATACATATATCTTCCTACAACATACCATTAATGAATGTTGTCTCAACATCATGTTGATGGATATGCATATGCATTGTTATTGCAATTGATGAGATTTCTATAATGGATGTGATATTCACTATTGGTATAAAATTATTTGGGTTGTTCGTTCCCTAAATTTGTGTGTGCACTTTCACCATCAATTGAGCTTTATATTTCTCAACTTCATCACTTGACTTGTTTTGTTTGAAAACCCACTTAGTACTAGTTTCTTTCTTACCTATTCGTAGAGGAACATGTGCCCAAGTTTGATTCTTCACTAATGGCTCATACTTTTCATCCATAGCTTGTTTCCATTCTATAATGTATGCATATAATGGAAAACAAAAAGTTCTCAAATTCTAACCATTTGGCTTCCTTCGATGCCATGCTCCAAACAATGACTTCTGCAATTCTTTGGTAGGTAACCTACTTTAGGCATAGGTTGTGGTTTCCATGCTTTTCTCTAGATTGTATTTGTTAGTATGAAACTTTTAAGAATACACCTTGCATTATCCACCATAGGCCATTTTGTTCTCTTTACTACATTATTTCACTACAAATAATATGGGGAAGTATATTCTAATTGGATCCCTTCATGAGAGAAAAAAAACATTGAATGCTTTTAATCTGTACTCTCCCCCACTATTACACCTTAGTATTTTCAATGGTCTCCCAATTGTTTCTACACAAAGGCTTTAAAAACTTTAAAATGTTCAAAGACTTATGATTTATTTTTAGAAAGTAAACAAATGTCTTTCTTGAAATATCATCTATAAATGTGATAAAATACATTGCTCCTCTATGTGACAACAGTTGAATTCACTTGTAGATGTTTGAGTGCATCAATTCCATCATTCCTCTTGTTCTATAAATTTCATCCTTATAAATTGAGTGTCTATGATGCTTCTCGAGCTTACATCCCTCATAAATCTTGAATTCCACTAATACCCTAAATTTTATGCCATACACAAATTGCTAATTGGACAAAACTTCCGAAGACTATTTTCCAATGTGCCCAAACTTGTGATGCCAAGTGACGATCTTTTTCACTAATCAACTAGATTAACCATGGATCTCAATGCACTTCTAGTATCCCCACACTTAGTGTATACAAGTTTCCATACCTCTTTCCCATGACAATTGATTCTCCTATAAGAATTATGTATCATTTACCTCCTTGGGGATCATATTTAATCATCAACAAGGAGGATTAGGTTAATCATGGCCTGAAGGATTATGATATTTTGGTCTTTGAAAATTTGTTGCCTAGTTTTTTCACATTTAATTTAGCATATATGGATTGTCAAGAAATGACCTTTTTTCCATAAGGTAGGTGGGGGAACTATGGGATCCTCACCACTTTGGTTCTCACTGCATTACTATGCTCTCTGCAATATTTATGTGTGTGACCCTACCAAAATATTTATATTTAGTTTCATCGAATCCAGGTGACCCTAATTGAAGCAAACAAAGGAGGGAAACAAATCTAGTGATAATGGAAAACCTAGTAAAAGAGACAAGAAACTACATAATTTGAACATATTCTACTTTTTTTGCACATCCAATACCACTAAGCATTATTAAAACAACTCCAAGTTCAACTTGAAAAACCAAGGCTATTTTTTGCATTACAAAGGAGACTGGGATGATTAGGACAACATTAAGACAAGACACTTATACAAGGAGTCATGAAAATAACATAGTGTGTATCAAGCCCAAGATAAATGAGGTAGCTATTCTATGGTGGGGTATGGGGAAACATTCCCAACAATTGTATCTTTAGTGTTCCAGGTCAGGTATGTTGTTACTTATGTGGCCTCAATATACAATATTGTCCTTCATTCAAACATCCACCCCCAAAGTCCTAATAGATGATACAAGTAGTCAATGAAGAGGTGAACAATGATGATGATCTCCTTCAGATTATCTATTATCATAGTTTGAAAACCCTTACTTCCAATAATCAATCATCTCATCTTGAAATTCTTGAAAATGACCAAATTTGAGGAATTTTAATTTATGGAAAGGGAATTTGGAGAAGAGAAGTAAAATTAGGGAACATGGGTTTTGTGAGGAAACCTAATTAATATAACCTAGCATATTTGGTTTGTTTCCATAACAAAATTTTATCAACTTTATTTTCATTTCAAAAACTGCTAGACAACTTGCAATATTGGCAAAAAATTACCAATTTTATTGAAATCAATGATGATAAAATATTCTTGGAGAAAATTTGACACATCGCTTTTGTGAGAATGTAAACATTGTTAAACCTAGAATAGTTGTCTTTCTCTAGAAAAATTGTTTATGGGCATTAAGTGCATTTTACAAATCTAGGCAGGAAAGTTTTGAAGTGCCAGAAAAAGGCCTAAAGTGCCATTTGGGCTAGCTTGTTTCTCTCATCTAAAGGTGATGTTGGAGTGCTAGATTTCAAGATGTCATTATTCCTAAGAAGGAATACAAGTTTCCACCTTTATTTATATATTTCACATTAATATAAAACCATCTATGTTCATTTTAAAAGGATGACTTAGCTCATATGTGTGCTTTGTTTTAGGGAAGATTTGAATTAGATAGAAGATAGTGACAATTTTTGGCACATGGTAAGAATGTTGAGCTTGCGAAGTGATATGTGGGAACTCTGCAAGCTCACTATGAAAAAATCCCTACAACCATTAAATTCCATCATACCATATTTCTATCAAGAATTTCATCAAACAATTAGCATGCACACTCAAGTGATAGGATAAAAAAGTCAAACCATATTTATACTATGCATGTGCTGATGCAGGAGAATTGTACGCAACCAACCAAGAAAGCATAAATGCGAAAGACAACTTGAAAATCACCAGCGCACATTTTGAAATGTTTTGAAAAATTAATGAGCAGATATTAATGTAATAGCTAGGGGAAGCGTGCTTACATTTATATCTTGGAATTGTGAATAAATCTTGAGCGATTTCTCTCATCTGTCGAATGTAATAGGCATTTAAGTATGTTTAATGAAAGTAGGTAGATTTTATTTAATAGATTAGATAGTTTAGAAGCGTAGGAGGGAAAACAGTTATAGACACCCTCACCCTTGTATCATTGTAATAGGAACATTATGATCATTTAGAGAATTCATAAGCTGTAGAGTTGTAGCAGAGAACTGTAGAGAAGAACACATGTATAGGAGCACTTGAGTTAATATATAAACCTTTGACTCAATTTTCATGGTGTTATGATGCTTACTGTTTACATTTGTTAAATGGTATGTTTACAATTGTTTTATTTTCTCTGTTATGCATTTGTTTCAATGTTGTGATGGGTGTATGATTTCATATTGAGTGTATGAAGTCTGAGAAAGGGGAAGAATGAGTTTCAATTGTTTCTCTTCCGAAGAATTCCTGCAAAGAGTGCAGTGAACGTCCGCAAGGTGTGCATTGATGAGGATCTGAGTTTTATCTCAGAAAGATTAGGAGAGATATTGTTGTTCTCATAACCAGAAAAAGTGCAGGTGAGGCACAGAGTTGTGCAAGGTGTGTGCAGGCTGGTTGAATCTTTATAACTTATCAACTAAGGTGAAGGTTGAAGGACTACTGCTGCAAAGAGTGCATAGGGTTGAAGACTCAAATAACCAGAGGTTATTTGAAAGTTTCCGCAAGGAATGTGAGCAGGATTCCTTTTGGGGCTTGAGTTTGCAAGTGAGAGCTCAGGAGAGATAGCACCTTTGAATTGTTCAAAGGGAGGCACAGATCAAAATCATATTGCAAAATTCAAGTTCATGTGGAAGGATGCCAAGTCATTTTGGCTAGAGATCCTTGAAGAAGAGTGAACGAACAGTGAAATTTCTTCATGGAAGAAATCTCGTGGACTGTTGGATCTCGCATATCTGTGAGAAGGTTAAGGTTTAGTGTCTTTTAGCATTTAGGATATCAGGAGGAGTATCGACCATTGGATGAGAAGCAAAAGGAGTTGTTGATCCCCCTTTGGAGTGGAATTTCAACATTTTGGCATTTCGGCAATTCTGATGACAAGGAGTCGAGGCACTTTGCGTTGAAAACCCTGAAGTCACAAAATGTGATGTGTCTTTAGAGTAGGGATGTGGTCATAGAGGAAGTAGTCACATGGACAGAGATTTGGTCAGGGGCTAATCATCGTTGATCCCATTTCGGCATTTCGACATTTTGGGGTTTCGGGACTCAAGAGGTAGAGTTGCATGGCCAACAAAACTCCCAAAATCACGAAGAGAGAAGTGTCGAAAGGTGGGTCCCAAGTATCAGACAGAGGATACGTGTGGTGGAAGTCAAAGGAGTGGTCAAGGTTTGGCGAAAATCTTGAAAGGCCTTCGATCTCGCCAAAGGAGAAATTTCAGAATTCGGGGAATCATAAGGGAAGAGGAACGATTGTTGGTTGTTTGCTCAAGTCCCGAAAAGACAAAATTAGTGGGCACAAAGTGGCATGTGTTCAGCGCATTGAAGGATTCAACCTTCTTTGACATTTTGGGTTACGAGGGTTGAAGAGTCAAGGAACTCACATCAGGATTCGCGAAGTCGCAAAATCTGAAATTCCTTTTTCGGTAAAAGTCTCGATCATATTTGTTGATCAGGTGTGTAGAGTTAGCACCCTTTTTTTATCACACAAGCATAACTCATAAGGACCTGTGGATATACCCTTGTGTGTGTGAGATATTCCCTGTGGGGAAAATCGAAGAGTCAATATAACTCAAGGAAAGGTTTAAAACGATCCTAAGACCCGTAGGTCGCACAGAACCTGCTGAGGCAGAGGGTGCTATGCTAGTTGTGGTATCAGAGAACATAACAAATTCTTTGCTTTCTGTAGTAGAGAGAAAAGAGGAAAAATTTTCATCCATGCCACCGAGAAGAAGATACAGGCAAATGCCTGATCCAGCAGTGGAAAGAGAAATGCGTGAGTTACTGCCAGGCTTGATGCTATGGAGACAACACAAAGGCACACAGTCGACGTTGGGGATATCAAAGATGATGAAAGTGAAAATGAAGCTTGAAATGAAGAAGTTGCAGTCGAAGATTTTGCATAAGAATGCCTATTTAGGGTTGTTGCAAGGATATGTGTCAGAGAAAAAATGGACATTCCAGTGTATGAGGGAAACTTAGATGTTGAATAACTTCTAGACTATATTAGAGCTCTAGACAAATACTTTGACTATGAGGATGTCGAGGAAGAAAAGAAAGTCAAACATGTCGTTACTAGACTTAAAGGGCATGCAACACTATGGTGGGATGAACTGCAGGCTGACAAACGTTGCAAGGGAAAGCAGAAAATCAAAAGCTGGGATAGAATGGTTGCAAAGATGAAAGCCAAATTTATACCCAAGGATTATCAAATCACTTTATTTCAAAGCATGCAGAATTTGAGACAGAAGCTGATGTCAGTGAAATAATACACTGAAGAATTCTACAGGATAAACATCATAGCAGGTCATCAAGAAAGCGATGATGAAAAAGTTGTCAGGTACATGAATGGTCTGTGATATGACATTCAAGATTAGATGAGCATCATGACCATTCGAAATGTGGAAGATTCTTATCAGATAGATCTGAAAGCTGAAGAGAAGCTGAGCCGGAAGCAAGGTCAAAGAGGCCGAGGTAGAAGTCAATCCAGAGGCAAAACAATTGCCCAAGATAGAACTTAGAAACCTAAAGAAGAGGGGAAGAAACCTCAACCTCAACCCGAGAGAGGAGGAAGCTCACAAGGAAGGTAGTATGATGATAGAAATATTTTTCCTCGAGCCAGAGGAAGAGGAAGAGGTAGAGGAGGTGAAGTGAAATGCTTCATCTGTGGAAAAATCGGACATAAATCCTATGAGTGTCCAGATAAGAAGAAAGATGGTGGTAAAAATCACATTTCCAAAGCTCAAGGACACAATTTTGAGGTAGAAGACACTAAGGGTAGAAGATCTTTGATGATGAGGAAATTTCTCTTGAAGCCGGAGAAGGAGGCAGAGAACCCATCCCAAAGAAACAGTCTATTTCAGACTACTTGCAAAACTAAGGATAGGGTATGCAAGGTCATAGTGGAAAGAGGTAGCACAGATAATCTCGTATATATAGAGATGGTAGAAAAGATAGAGCTGGAAACTGTTGTGCATCCAAGCCCATACAGAGTTTCGTGGCTACAAAGAGGACATCAGGTAAATGACACTAAACAATGTTTAGTTGAAATTAAAATAGGAGGATATAAAGATGAAATATTATGTGATGTCATTCCTATGGATGTTTGTCATCTATTGTTGGGTAGACCATAGAAATATGATAGAAATGTAGTTCATGATGGAAGAAAGAACATGTACACCCAGGAAAAAAATGGTAGGACTCACATGTTGTTGTCGATTAAGGATAAAGAAGTGAAAACAGAAATGAGCAACATTGTACTTCTCATGAGTGGGAAGAAACTTCTTGATGAGCTTAAGAAGAAGGAAGACACACAATTTATTGTGGTCAAGAAACCCAATTTTGTTTTACCAATACGAGAATAGATGATTTACCAGAAGAAATCCAGGAGTTGCTGGGAGAGTTTGCTGATATAGTAGTGGACAAACTACCTTGTTCGTTGCCACCTATCATAAGTATAAGTCATCATATAGATATTATACCTAGAGCCAATTTTCCAAGCATAGCATCATATCGGTTGACGCCGCAGGAAAATGAAGAAGTTAAGAGACAGGTCCATGACTTAATGGACAAAGGATTGATTCAAGAAAGCTTGAGTCCATGCGTTGTTCCGACACTGCTCAACCCAAAGAGAGACGGAGGCTGGAGAATGTGTACAAAATCAAGGTAAATCAATAATATTACCATCAGATACAAGTTTCCATTGCCAATGATGGATACGGTGAAGAAAAGACATAAATCTTTTCACTGTATGGAGGAAGCAGAGAAGAGTTTCAATCTGCTAAAGAAGAAGATCACTGAGCAACCAATTCTGTTTTTCTCGGATTTCATCAAGACATTCTAGGTTAGGTGTGACATGAGTTGATTTTCACTTGGAGTGGTATTGAGCCAAGGTGATAGGCCGATTACGTATTTCAGTGAAAAACTGAATGAAGCGAAGATCAAGTACTCCACGTATGACAAAGAATTCTATGGAGTCATACAAGCGCTGAAGAAATGGAGACATTATTTGGTTCCCAAGGAGTTTGTTTTGTACAGTGATAATCACGCTTTACAATTCATGACTCGACAGGAGAATTTGAACCAAAAACATGCTAAATGGGTTGAATTCATGCATAATTTTACTTTTGTGATTAAGCATATTTCTGGAACTGCTAACAAAGTTGTTGATGCTTTGAGCAGGAAATGTTTGCTTATGCAGGAATTCAAAATCAAGACTTTGGGTTTTGATAACCTTAAAGAAATGTATAGGGATTATCTAGACTTCAAGGAGGCATAGGAGGCATATGAGAATCTAGCTCTCAGGGATAGAAGCCAATGGACTGAATACATGATCCAGGATGGATTATTGTTTAGGGGAAATCAACTATGTATTCCAAAATGCTCCATGAAGGAGAACCTACTGAAGGAAAAACATAGTGGAGGATTGGCTAGACATTTTGGTCATGAAAAGACATTCTCAAAGTTGAATAGCTCATATTATTGGCCAGGGATGAGAACAAATGTTAAGAAATTTATGGATAGATGCAGAATTTGCCAGCACACGAAAGGAAAAAGGAAGAAAACGGGTTTATACCAACCATTACCCATACCTGAAAGGTCGTGGGATGAAGTGAGCATGGATTTCATATTGGGACTGCCAAGGACAGAGAGAGGATATGATTCAATCTTTTTGGTAGTCAACAAATTTTAAAAAATGGCACATTTCATACCATGCCAGAAAACTAGTGACGCAACTCATATTGCAAACCTGTTTTTCAAGGAAGTCGTCAGACTTCACGGTTTTCCAAAGAGTATCGTGTCTGATCGAGATACCAAGTTCATAGGGAATTTCTAGAGGAACTTATGGAAGAAGTTGGGGACAAGTTTTTCTTTTAGCTCAGCATATCATCCTCAGATAGATGGACAGACAGAGGTCATGAACAAGAGCTTGAGAGATTTGTTAAGAAGCTTAGTGAATGAACACCACAGTTAATGGGATCACATTCTGCCACAGGTGGAATTATCTTACAATGATTCACTCAATAGAAGCACAGGGCAGAGTCCATTCCAGATTGTATATGGAATGCAGCCAAGGGGAGTTTATAAATTGAAAGATTCAGAACAAAATGAATTCAGGAGTGCTAGTGCAGAGGACTTTGCATAAGGAATGAAGGATCTTCACAACCGAGTTAAGGAGAAATTGCAGAGTTCAAGTCATGAATAAAAGAGAAGAGAATATCAACACAGGCGAGAACTTCAATTTGAAGTTGTTGATCTGATTCTTGCACATCTAAGGAAGGAAAGGTTCCCAAGGGGAACATATAATAAGCTGAAGATGAAAAATATTGGATTGTGAAAGGTCATAAAGAAATTTGGGACAAACACATATGATATTGAATTACCCGATGGGGTTGGAATCTCACCGATATTCAATGTTATGGATTTGTACCCTTACATAGCTGAAGAAGAAGGAGCAGAGGAGGAACAGAAAGAGGTTCAATCGACAAAACAAATGCCTGTAGCTGAAAATCCACAGATGGAAGGCATAATTGAAAAAAGGATTAGCAAAAAGACCAAGAGGAAAGAGTATTTTGAATACTTCGCCAAGTGGAACAAACATCCAGTTGAAGATTTCAGTTGGGAGGATGAAGCAACAATTCATAGGCATGGACAGACCATAAAAGATCTCATGAACAAGAGTTCATGAAAATTTTCAAGCAAGGGAGTATGATGCAGGAGAATCGTACGTAGCCAGCCAAGCAAGCATAAAGGCAGAAGACAACTAGAAAATCACCAGCGCACATTTTGAAATGTTTTGAAAAATTAATGAGCAGATATTAATGTAATAGCTAGGGGAAGCGTACTTACATTTATATCTTGGAATTGTGAATAGATCTTGAGAAATTGCTCTCATCTGTCGAATGTAATAGGCATTTAAGTCTGTTTAATGAAAGTAGGTAGATTTGATTTAATAGATTAGACAATTTAAAAGCATAGGAGGGAAAACATATATAGACACCCTCACCCTTATATCATTGTAATAGGAACATTATGATCATTTAGAGAATTCATAAGCTATAGAGCTGTAGCAGAGAACTGTAGAGAAGAACCCATGTATAGTAGCACTTGAGTTAATATATAAAGCTTTGAGTCAATTTTCATGGTGTTATGATGCTTACTGTTTACATTTGTTAAATGGTATGTTTACAATTATTTTATTTTCTCTGTTATGCATTTGTTTCAATGATGTGTCGGGAGTATGATTTCATGTTGAGTGTATGAAGTCTAAGAGAGGAAAAGAATGAGTTTCAATTGTTTCTCTTCCTGATAATTCCTGCAAAGAGTGCAGTGAATGTCCACAAGCTGTGCGTTGACGAGGATCTAAGTTTTATCTCAGAAAGCTCAGGAGAGATATCGTTTTTCTCATAACCAGCAGAAGTGCAGGTGAGGCACAGAGTCGTGAAATGTGTGCATAGGCTAGTTGAATCCTTATAACTTATCAACTAAGGTGAAGGTTGAAGGACTACTATTGCAAAGAGTGCACAGGGTCAAAGACTCAAATAACTAGAGGTTATCTGAAAGTTTCCGCAAAGAGTGGGAGCAAGATTCCTTTTGGGGCTTAAGTTTGCAAGTGAGAGATCAAGAGGGATAACACCTTTGAAGTGTTCAAAGGGAGGTGGAGATCAAAATCATCTTACAAAATTCAAGTTTAGGTGGAAGGACTCGAAGTCATTTTAGCCAGAGATCCTTGATGAAGAGTGAACGAACGATGAAATTTCTTCGTGGAAGAAGTGTCGAAATCTCGTGGACCGTTGGATCTCGCAAATCTGTGAGAAGGTTAAAGCTGAGTGTCTTTTAGCATTCAGGATCTCGGGAGGAGTAGCGATCGTCGGATGAGAAGTAACATAAGCCGTTGATCCCCCTTTGGAGTGGAATTTCGGCATTTCGACATTTCGAGGTTCAACATTTCGACAATTCCGATGACAAGGAGCCGGGGCACTTTGTGTTGAAAACCCTGAAGTCATGAAAAGCGATGTGTCTTTGAAGTAGGGAATTGGTCACGGAGGAAGCAGTCACATGGACCAAGATTTGGTCAGGGGCTAATCGTCGTTGAGCCCAATTCAGCATTTTGGCATTTCAGGGTTTTGGGACTCAAGCGGTAGAGTTGCATAGCCAACACAACTCCAAAAATCATGAAGAGAGAATGATAAAAGGTGGGTCCCAAGTATCAGTCAGAGGATACGTGCGACAGAAGTCAGAGTGGTCAAGGTTCGACGAAAATCCTAAAAATCCGCCAATCTCACTAAAGGAGAAATTTCAGAATTCGAAGAATCATAATGGAAGAGGAATGGTTGTTGGTTGTTCGCTCTAGTCCTGAAAAGAAAACATTTGTGGGCAACAAGTGGCATGTATTCGGTGCATTGAAGGAGTCAACCTTCGTTGACATTTTGGATTTTGGAGGTTGAAGATTCAAGGAACTTACATCAGGATTTGCGAAGTCGAAAAATGCGAAATTCCTTTTTCGATAAAAGTCTCAATGATATTTGTTGATACGGTGTGTAGATTTAGTGCCCTGTGTTTGATCACGCAAGCATAACTCATAATGACCTGTGGATATACCCTTGTGTGTGTGAGATATTCCCTATCGGGAAAATCGAAGAGTTAATCTGATTCAGGGAAAGGTTTAGAACGATCCAAAGAACAGGAGGTCACACAGAACCTGTTGAGACAGGGGGTGCTGTGCCATGTGCCCTCCTCTTGTGTTCCCTCCTCTTCTTGTGCCCTCCTCTGGTGCGCCCTCAAAACGATGTGCCCTCCTCCGGCCGTGTGCCCTCCTCTGGTGCACCCTCAAAACTGTGTGCCCTCCTTCACCGTGCACCTCTCCCTCCTTCTCTATTCTCCTCTCCCTCCTTCTCCCATGCTCCTCTCCAATCTGCGTACATGCATGCAGCTATTTGCAGGAGCACAAAAATATGAGCGCGATAGTGTAGTGAGATAATGTAGTTTGATTTTGGTTTTCTTTTTTTTAATGTTGCTTTTTTTTTGTTTTTATTTTTATTTTTTGTTTTATATTAATTATATATAATATAATTTATATATTATATAATATATATAATTTATAATATATAATCCCTAACTCATAGCCCCCGAGATATAGTCATGGATACACCCTTGTCACCTGACTAAGAGCGAGGGGCATTAGGAAGGATAATACATAGATACCCCAATTGGGAATAAATAATATTGTACAATTGTTCCTTTTGGATGGCTTCATCCTCATTTCTAGGCATAGTCATGGATACATCCTTGGTGATGAGGGGAAGAAGGGATTCCAGAAACTACTCTATAAGAAATTGATCATTGATATTGGATTTTCACAAGGCACATATTATACGCCACTCATGGATGTGTTCTGAGATGTGAGTAGTTGTGGTTTAATGGAAATTAGTCAAGATTCCTATCCCTATGTGATGGTGGAATGGAAGTTGGAAGAAGGTAAGAAAATAATTTTATATGAACTCAAAGGTTGTATGGGTATTGCTAGGTTGTTCTATGTACAATTTGGTGGGAATGCCCATCAAAGTGCATTAAAAATGTATCAACCTAATTGAATCCTTCGTTATGGAGTTGGAAGAAAACCAAAGGTGAAAGGGAATGATATGTTTGGAGGGATACTCTCTAGGTTTACCCTCAAACATTGGGATGTCAGAGGGATTTTTATTTTGAATATTGGGCCAATTAGTATCATGGAATATAAGATCATTGATTAACTTGGTCAAATCATGGAGATTTAACACTTCCATAAAAATCAGAAAAGGTTGGTTGGCATTGGCTCCAATATTGGTTCCAACATTAGTTCCAGCGATGGTGGAACTTGGGTTGGAGGAATATGAAGGAACATAAGGGGTATAAATGGGTTCATAACTACTTGTACCAACACCCATCTATGGGGAGGGGGGGCTTGAATCAGAAGAAATAGAAATTGAAGGTGGGTTAGGGTGGGGAACCATTTTTCATAAATCGATGAGTGAAGGTACATAAGAGACAATTATAACTAGGAGACATCAGGTGATAAAATCCCAATGCCCTGAAGAAATATATCTTAGGTGCCCCCCCTCCTATGAGAGCCACCTAGGTAAGGATACCTAGTAGCATGACCACTAAGATACCTCTTCAAAAATACATGTAACATGTTTCATTGGATTCAATATGAAATCTAAGAAAGTGGGCGTCTGAGTCAAATTTGATTCCAGAAACACTCAAGGCATGTGAATACTCTATCCATGTAAAATTCCAATGCATTCAGAAATAGTTTGAAAAAATTTCAATGTTGGCCCCATTCACAGGTCACTATTGCCGGTGTCTAGTCCTAGTACAATTTCCTTGTAAAAATTGTATAAGATATTTTGAGAATGATAATTTTGAAGGTGATAGTCCTATTCCTACACATTGTTGCGACATCACCTCTCATTGATAGTCAGTGTACTGATCCCTTTTAGTTTTGGGTTGTTAGTATTTTCAATTGCACACACCTTTCAATCTAGTCAAAATTCAATTAATTTCTCTTGTTATTGTAGGGTTATAAATCCTCATGATCCCAATGACCACCTGCCTCAAACCTTCTTATATAATGATCATTGGGTGACAAGTGTCATGAAGGGTGATGAATAGCACTAGGGAAAAAATTCAATTAAAGACTAAGAATGACTAGGCCCACATCAAGTGAAGGAACAAAATTAAGAAGGTACATGTGTTGTCCCATTCCATGTCAACAACAATGCATCCATTCACTGGGAACAAATTGATGACTCCACTAAATTAGGGTTTATAGTTTACATGATGAATTTATGATGGAAGAAAATTGGTGTGTGAGTCAAATTTGAGTCTAGAAACCCTCCCATATCGTTATAGCATGTGAATAGTCTATACATGTCAAATTTCAATGCATTCAGAAAAAATTTGAAAAAATTTCAATGCATTCAGAAAAAATTTGAAAAAATTTCAATGTTGTCCCCATTCATAGGTCATTGCTTCCCATGTCTAGTCCTAGTACAATTTCCTTGTAAAATTTGTATAAGATATTTGGAGAATGATAATTTTGAAGGTGTTAGGCCTAGTCCTACACACCGTGACGAGATCACCTATCATTGACAGTCGGTGTATTGATCCCTTTTAGTTTTTTGTTGTTAGTATTTTCACTCCCGTGTACATGTGTTGTCCCATTCTGTCTCAACAACAACACATCCATTCACTTGGAACAAATCATTGACTCCACTAAATTAGGGTTATAAATCCTCATGATCCTAATGCCCACATGCCTCCAACCTTATGATATAATGATTGTTGGGTGACAACACTCATGAAGGGTGACAACTAAGACTAGGGGAAACTTTCGATGACTCCACTACTAAATTAGGGTTTATGGTTTACATGATGAATTGATGATGGACATACCTACATCGTTGGTATGATTAGGCACAGTCACACAGAGCTCCTCTTGGTTTCAAGAATAGTTCATTCTCTACTAAACAAGGGAAACCATGTGAAGGTGGAAGATCTAATTATGCCCCCCCCCTCCCCCTCACATCACTCTCAATTTCCCCATATTACCTAATTCGAAATTCTAAATAACATGTATCATATACTATATTATAGAAAATAAAAACATATAAAGATCATATAAAAGATATAAACAGATACCTCTTCTTTTCAAGAATTAAATATCAATCATCTTCTTCTTCATCCATCTCAACATATGTATCAATATATGGTTCAGAATCGATATTGGTGAAAGGATCATTCCTATCAACATGATCATCAATGTCATTTTCGCTACTATAGTTATCGATATCGTCAATGATATCGTCATCTCCTACATTTGGATGATCAACTTCTTCAACTTCTTCATCTAACACATCGACTACATGAGCCACCTGCTCCTGACTTGCATAATCATGATCTTCTTCTTCATTATTATCTTCATCCTCGACTAAATGATTGTACTTTACTATTCTTCCTCTTGGATCATATCTAACAACATATGACTAACCTAATTTACCAGGTACCTCTGAGTAAAATACTTGCTCACATTGACTTGGAGGAACATAAGGCTCCGTACCTGGTTCAAATTCCCTTGTATTAACCATGGTAAATCCATTATCATGCTCAATAACAATTCTTTCAGGATCACGTTCATGCATCCGTAGCCTGTACCATTTAACCTCAAACAAAACTTTTTTAAAGGAATTAAAATCACACTCAATTATATCCTCCAAATGGCCATAGTACCTATTCTCAGTTTCTTCTGGATTTATGTCACTTCTAGAGGAAATGTTGGAAACCTTAAACATTTTATTTATCCCACAATCCAAGGTTTTCATCTTATCATCCAACATTTTGATATAAAATTTACGACCATTACACCACATAGACTTGTGATGTTTCAACTGCAACATGGACAGCAAGTAAAAAATAAATTGTCAATTAATAATCCTCATATAGGACTTACTAAATATATATATTTCAATAATTAAACTAACCAAATACAATGAAAAATTGGGAAAAAACTAGGAAAATGTGGGTAAAAAATTTAACTTGCTTGTTTATCTTTTAAATCAAAGGCTAAATCAACTTGCCTTTATGTAAGATTAGGAAATTGATCTCAATGACAATGTGCTTTTTTAATCATGTTACTCACCCCTTCCCATGATAACCTACCAAAGTATTCTTTAGTATATTCTATGCAATGCTCCATCCAATCAAGGTTGTTTGCAATGTATAAATGTAAAGCATCCCACTCTCGAGAAACTATATGATAGAATAAAACTTTAATATCAATAATTAGGTATTGTTAGTAAAGGAATAATTTAGTAAATGTGTAATATATTAAATCTATGTCAACATCTAATAATTACCTTTCATAGTCCTCATTTTACCTTTCCCCAATAGGACCTCCCCTTCAAATTTGTTGATGGAGTCGAGATGCCAAATGAGAGGCACGTTCATATTTTCTACTAATTTAGGTAGATATTGACTAATATACACCATGCATTGATATACCATATATCCCTCAGCCATATAACCCTCTAGATGTGCTCTTTGTCTAACAAAAGTCTTCATTGACTTCAACTGCTTCTTCATCATCCACATTGACCTTGTGTGTACTGGTCCACATAATTCAATCTCCTCAACTTGGTGTATGAGGTAGTATTATTGTGCATTAAAAAAAATGTTGGAGGCAGATACTATTTCATTTGACACATTAGTCGAGGAATTTCTCTCTTCCAATACCTTATATTTTCTTATGGATTTCTTTTGATAATAACTACCTACAAATGTCAATGCATTAAAATAATATCAAGGCATACATAAATTTGCAGATAAAAGATAATATGTCAATAGGTTCCCCTACAAATCACATAAGAAGTACATTTTCCTTATAAAACAATACTTGCCTCATGTATTTTCCAACTACATAAATAATTTGTTTTATGTTGTTGTCAAAGTCATCT
>ML819927.1:52763-65261 GCA_009831015.1 Picea engelmannii | reverse complement strand
GGATGGCTAATGGTTGTAAAAGACCTGGGGTCTTAATTGTTTCCACCTTAGTTTATTGGAAAACCAAACATTCCTCCACAACCCTTTGAACATTATTTTTAAGGCCATCCCAAAAAAATCCCTTCTTGACCCTATGGTAGTTTTTTAAAAATCTCGAGTGCCCTCCTACTGGAGAGGTGTGCAATTCCAATAGTACCTTTTGTTTGAGTTGGGAGTTCTTACATAAATATAAGCGATATTTGTACCATAGTGAATCATTTTTCCATGTAAATGTATTTGATGTACTGGAATCCTGCTGCAAACTTTGAATGAGAGTCCACACTTTTTCTTCATTCTTCCATTCATCCTTTGCGTCTATTATCAAATCAGGTTGGATGATCGAGACCACATAGAGAAAAGCCTCAACATATTCATCCTTTGATGCATGAGCATCTCTCCAAGCCAGCCATGCGCCAACCAACCAACCAACTCAGTGCATGCATTCAATGAGGAAAGGCACAACCCTTTCACATTTTGAATTTGAATGTGAAGGCATTTAATATTGTAAGGCTTTTAGAGCCATAGAGATATGCCTATACGTAGGATGTAGTTAATAGAGGATCTTTAATGGTTGTAAGGCTACAATTTAGCTCCGATTCAGACTAGACAACCATTTATTCGTAATTCAATGTAATTAAATGAGAGTTGGTGAGGATGGAGGGAAGAGCTTGAAGATCCCCCTCATGTATAAGATCTTTGATCTTGTTTTGGGTAGGTAGAAAGAGTTAGGGAAGAGAGAAGAGAGGAGGAGCCGAGACTCTGTCAAATTCTGAGCTCAAGAACACCTTGTAAAGGAGGCATTTGATATTAATACAAACCAAAGCAGTTTTTCCTGCATATTGCCTGTGTTGTGTGAATGTCTATGTGTGTTCTATTTATGCTGTGAATGTATGTTGTAGATGTGCATTTACAGGGACATATAGGTTCTTTTATCTGTAGAGTTCTTTTATTTCATCTTGGAGTTCTTTGAGGCTTCATGCCAAGAGGGCGTGACAAAACACTGCGGGTTTTGATAGTCAGTGCTTAGAGAGCACTTCAAATTCTACGGAATTTGGATAAGGATGTGCTAGGAGGGCACACCAACTGAAATAATTGACTCAGAGGAAGACCTCAAGGTTGTTGAATACCTTGGAGGTGAGACTGTGTAGAGGAGGACATAGTAGAAGACAAAATCTCTGAGGAGTTATGAAGAGCTCTGCCAAGAGGGCATTGAGCAGGTGCATAAAGTGCACAGAGGAACTCTGTTGAGTTCAGGAGGAAGATAGAGCTACTGAGGGTTCTATAGAGCTCTGCGAGGAGGGAATTGAGCACAGGCACAGAGTGTTGAGGAGGAACTCTATTGTGATTTCATAGAGAAATAGAATCACTGAGGATTCTAGACACTCTGCCAAGAGGGCATTGAGTAGGTCCCAGAGCACACAGAAATAACTCTTTAAGTTCAGAGATAGAGAAGAGTCCAAGGAGGCATATTCAAAGGGTTGTTGAACACTCTGCATACTCAGCAAGAAGTTACTTGAGAAAGAGAGTACCAGGAGGCCATCAGATTCTCCATCTGAGGGAGAAGGAAAAAGGGTTAATCCCTTAGAGGTTGAAGTTACAGGAAAAGATCAGAAGAGATAGAACCTTCATGCGTGCAAAGACTCTACAAGGAGCACAGAAGTCGAAAAATACTTTGAGGATTCAAGGAGAGAAGATCAGGAGGAGTAGTGCTTTCATGCACAGAGCCATAGTTGCATAAGTCGCAGAGGCTAAGGAACTCTTTGGAGAGTTTAGAATCCCAAAAGCTCAGGAGGGACAACATATTTGAGAACACAGGTGAGACCCAATGGTGTAGAGCTAGTAGAGGAAAAGAAAAGGTCAAATCCTTTGGAATTTGGAAAATCTTCCAAAGTTTGGGAAGAAAACGCAAGCTGAAGGAGAGAGCACAGTTGTCGTCGGATCAGGCCGAAGGGAGGATTTGGACCATTGAAGTTTTCACGTTTAGATAATAGTAGGAGAGTGCACAAGAGAAAAGAATATCTAGAACGTCGTATCTTTCTCAGATAGCTGATATCCATCAGATATATCAAAAGAAGCATGAGTTTTAATCCTCACACATAGAGCAGAGAGATCCAGAAAAGTCTCGATAGGGCGGAAGCATTGGGATTGAAGATTTCATAACTTCGAAAATTCGGAGGTTCTGAGGATAGTGGACCAAGAGATTTGAACTCGCTGGTTCCAAAGTGTCGAAGAGACATTTGATACATCCATCTAAGAAGGAAAGGTGTCAGGAGATCCTTTCATATCGGGGATTCAGACATTAGGAAGCAAAGAGAAGAGTCTTTCGTCTTTGCTACTGGTGAAGTCCCGAAATGATCTGGACCATCCATCTATGGAGGACATGTGGAGGAGATCAGGGAGTCCATCGAGATTTCAGATACCAGGGATTTGAGAGAATAGAGGATAAGTGTCATAGGGGTCGCGAAGTTCCGAAATGCAAAACCCCAAAAACTCTGAAAGAACAAGGAGGACACATGGCAACAGAGCGAGGATATTTGTATTTCGGATACTGAGAAATCCAAAGAGCAGGGACTGGGAGAACCTTGCCTCGAGAAATCCCAAAACGTGAAAGCCCTAAGTTGCTAAGGAAAAGCACGGGTCATGGAGATCTAAGTTATTCATGGTCATTTCAGAGTTTGAAACATTGGGAGTTCTGAGGACAAGATAACAAAGCCTTTTGGCGTTGGAAACTCCGAAAACGCGAAAGAAGGAGAAAGCTGGGGTATAGGCATATCATATTTTCAGAAGTCCACTTTTTGGGAGTCCAGAATATAGGAGGTTGGGCGCTTTTGCGTCGAGAAAACCCCGAAAGGGACTGTGGTCATATGGAAAGTAGTCAGATGGACTAAGATCTGGCCCAGGAGGCTAATTATTGTGAGTGCCATTTTGGCATTTCAGTATTTTGGTGATCGGGAGATCGAGGATTCAAGGACTCTCGACATCAGGACTTAAGAAGTCCCGGGACCTGAAATTTTTTTTTCAAGGAAAAGGTCCATGAATATATAAGGAGGCCATGGGGAGAGTTAAAGGACCTGTGGATCGAATATTGGAGATTCCTGCAAGGAATCAAAAGAGTTGATTCGGCTTGAAGGAATTAAAGAACGATCGATAGACCGGGAGGTCATGTACTACCTACTGAGGCAGGGGGTGCTACGACAGAAGTGGTATCAGAGCCACTTTTTGTTTGTATACTACAGACAGAGGGAGGCAGAGAAGAAAAATAGCACTCTGATACACGCCAGTTGATGGTATTAGAGCTTAACTCTGTTTGTATATTTCAGGCAGAGAGAGTAGGAAGGAAAATACTATGATATACAACAAAGTGGTATCAGAGGTAGCTTGCAGAGATAGGTAGAAGGAAGACAGAGTGATGGAAGCTATGTGGTGATTGTTGTAGGTGCACAGTAGTCAATAGACAGTCAGGTGGATAGAGAGGCTGGAAGCACTCTCAGTTGCAGAGTGACAGTAACAAGTTTTTTAGGAGGGTAGATGGGAACATGAATATGGCTACGGAAGGCCATGGATGAGGTGGAAAGAAGAACCATCAGCAACATCCGAGCATAGTTGAGATGGATATAGAGCTTGTCGAGATCAGGGCGAGGATGGATGAACCTACACTACGGGTGCAACAAGATACAAGGTCGATATGGGTATATGAATGGCCCATGAGGACAAAATCAAAATGGCCAGTCAGGGCATTGATGGCCAAAAGACAGCAAAGGCTGTTGAAAATATGGTTGAGGCATGCTGAAAAACTTAACAAACCAGAGGAGAAAATGGTTCAGGTGTGTGAACCAAAGGATGGGAGAAACCTCAGTAGTGAGGATGATATGGGATCAACTAAAGATCTCAAAGACTCCCAAGAAGGAAGAACAAAAATTCCCAATTACCAGGAGGACAATGAGATGAGATCACTGTGGGATCTCATAGACTGTCAAGACGATAGCCAAGGAATTTCACATTGCCAACAGGGAAATGAAATGAGATCACTACGAGATCTCATAGACTATCAGGAGGACAATGAGGGGAATTTATATTTCCAGGAGGGGAATGGAAAGATATCAACAAAAGATATCAGCGATTGCTAGATGAGAAATAATATGAGATCAGAGTATCTCACAGACTGTCAAGAAGATAGCAGGGAAATCCCATATTGCCAGGAGGGAAAGGGAGAGTAGATGAACTCAGAGTTGAGTTCATATCAGTAGATTCATTTGATAGAGAGGGAGGATCTGAGGGATCTTCTAATGATTGGGGTAATTGGAATATTCCTACTAAGCAACCCAGGGGAGGTCAAAGTCTATATTGTAGATGCAGCAATAGCAAGAGAAAAACAGCCAAATGTGATTGTCGAAGAATTGGAGAAGACACATGTGTTTTCCCAAGCAGTAGAGGAAGACAAGTATTCCAAGGAATGGATCAACATTTTTAGCTAGGAATCTTTGAAGACTGCAACACTGAAGATGACAGCGGAAGAGGAGGCGGACATCATAGATTTTGTTGATCTTTGTGAACAATTAGAATCCCTAGAGAGAAGGGTGATGGTGCAGAGCATGTACATCCAACATATGAGGTTGGAAACTGATGGAGTAGATTTCAAGGTTGAGGAGTAGCTGGAAGAAGCTGGAGACATACGAGCAAGAGGAATGGAAGCAACAACACTGTCAGATATGATGGATGAACAACAAATCAGTCAAGACGGTACTACAAAGGAGACTGCAACATAGTGGACACTTAGTGCCACATAGGGAGAGATGATAGTCAAACTGTCAGATGAAGAGGCTGAGCACCAACTCAGTAATGAGATTGCAGAAGAGAAATCTGCAACAGGGTGGCAAGTTAAGTCCACAAGAAATGGAATAGGAGATCATGGTGATCTTCCCATTTGTAGAAAGAATTTGCAGCAGAGGAGACTGCATGAACAGAGCCCGCTATTGCAGGAGCTAGATGAGGTGATCAATGAGGTCAGGGGGCTAATGATCAAATCACAAGAGACTGCCAACAAGGAAAATCTCAGCAGAAGGGAGACTGCCAGAGCAACAACAAAGAAGCAACAACAACAACAACAAAGAGATGGAGCAGAGAGACAACTCCGAAGAGTTTTTTGGGATCTAGGACGATTTCAACAACCAGGGTGGAGATCTCATGAGCAGGAGCTCATGAATTTTGCAGCAGAGGAGTATGATGTAGGAGAATCTCTCCAAGACATCCATGCACCATCCAACCAGCCAACTCATCACACGCATTCAATGAGGAAAGGCACAACCCTTTGATGTTTTGAATTTGAATGTGAAGGCATTTAATATTGTAAGGTTGTTAGAGGCATAGAGTTGTGCCTATATGCAGGATGTAGTTAATAGAGGATCTTTAATGGTTGTAAGACTGCAATCTAGCTCTGATTCAGACTAGACAACCATTTATTGGTAATTCAATGTAATTAAATGAGAGTTAGTGAGGATGGAGGGAAGAGCTCGAAGAGTCCCCTCATGTAAAAGATCTTTTATATTGTTTTGGGTGGGTAGCAAGAGTTACAGAAGAGAGAAGAAAGGAGGATCCAAGACTCTGTCAAAGTCTGAGCTCAGGAACACCTTGTAAAGGAGGCATTTGATATTAATACAAACCATAGCAGTTTTTCCTGCATATTGTCTGTGTTGTGTGAATATCTATGTGTGTTATATTTATGCTGTGAATGTATGTTGTAGATGTGCGTTTACAGGGAATAATAGGTTCTTCTATATGTAAAGTTATTTGATTTCAGGTTGGAGTTATTTGAGGCTTCATGCCAAGAGGGCATGACAAAACACTGCGGGTTTTGATAGTCATTGCTTAGAGAGCACTTCCAATTCTACGGAATTTGGACAAGGTCGTGCTAGGAGGGCACAACAACTAAAATCATTGACTCAGAGGAAGACCTCAGGGTTGTTGAATACCTTGGAGGTGAGACCGTGCAGAGGAGGACACAATAGAAGACATAATCTCTGAGGCGTTCTGTAGAGCTCTGCCAAAAGGGCATTGAGAAGGTGCATAGAGTGCACAGAGGAACCTTTTTGAGTTCAGGAGGAAGATACAGCTACTGAGGGTTCTATAGAGATTTTCCAGGAGGGCATTGAGCATAGGCACAAAGTGCTGAGGAGGAACTCTGTTGTGAGTTCATAGAGAAATAGAATCACTAAGGATTCTGGACACTTTGCCAGGAGGGCATTGAGTAGGTGCCAGAGCGCACAGAGAGAACTCTTTGAGTTCAAAGACAGAGAAGAGTCCAAGGAGGGATCGTCATAGGGTTGTTGAACACCCTACATACTCAACAAGAAGTTTCTTGAGCAAGAGAGTTTCAGGAGGGCATCACATTCTCCATCTGAGGGAGAAGGAAAAAGGGTTAATCCCTTAGAGGTCAAAGCTACAGGAAAAGCTCAGAAGAGATAGCACTTTCATGCATGAAAAGACTCTACAAGGAGCACAAAATTCGAAGAATCCTTTCAGGATTCAAGGAGAGAAGCTAAGAGGATTATTTTTTTCATGCACAGAGCCATAGCTGCAGAAGTCCCAGAGGCCAAGGAACTCTTTGGAGAGTTTAGAATCCCAAAAGCTTAGGAAGAATAGTGTCTTTGAGAATGCAGGCAAAACCCAATGTTGTACAGCTCGCAGAGGAAAAGAAAAGGTCAAAGCCTTTGAAATTTGGAAAATCTTCCAAAGTTTAGGAAGAAAGTGAAAGCTCAAGGGGAGAGCACAATTGTCGTCAGATCAAGCCGAAGGGAGGATCTGTACCGTTGAAGTTTTCACGTTCAGACAACAGTAGGAGAGAACACAAGAGAAGAGAATATCTAGATCATCAAATCTTTCTTAGACAACCGATATCCATCAGATCTATCGAAATAAGCATGAGTTTTAATCCTCACGCACAGAGCAGAGAAATCTGGAAAAGTCTCGATAGGGTGGAAGCATCGGGATTGCAGATTTCAGAACTTTGAAAATTCATAGGTTCAAAGGAAAGTGGATCAGGATATTTGAACTCAAGGGTCCTGAAGTCTTGAAGATACATATGATCCATCCATCCAAGAGGGATAGTTGTCGCGGGATCCTTTCATATCAGGGATTCAGACATTGGGAAGAAAAGAGAAGGGAGTCTTTCGGCTTCGCTACTGGGGAAGTCTCGAAATGATCTAGACCATCCTTCTTTGGAGGACACGTGGAGGATATCAGGGAGTCCACCGGGATTTTGGATACTAGAGATTCGAGAGAACAGAGGATAAGTGTCGTAGGGGTCGTGAAGTTCTGAAACACAAAACCCCAAAAACTATGAAAGAACAGGGGGGACATGTGGCAGCAGAGCGAGGATATTGGTATTTTAGATACCAGGAAATCCAAAGAGAAGGGACTGGGAGAACCTTGCCTTAGGAAATCCCGAAACGTGGAAGCCCAAAGTCATTGAGGAAAAGCACAGGTCGCGGAGATCTAAGGTATTCATGGTCATTTTGGAGTTCAGAACATTGGGAGTTCCAAGGACAAGAGAACCAAGCCTTTCGGCGTTGGAAACTCCAAAAATGTGAAAGAAGGAGAAATTTGGGGCATAGGCATATCGGCTTTTCGAAAGTCGGCTTTCCAGGAGTCTAGAAGACAGGAGGTCGGGTGCTTTTGCATCGAGAAAATCGTGAAAGAGGCTACGGTCATATGGGAAGTAGTCACATGGACTAAGATCTGGCCTAGGGGGCTAATTATTGTGAGTGCCATTTTGGTGGTTTTGTATTTCGATGATCGAGAGATCGAGGAGTCAAGGAATCTTG
Organism: Picea engelmannii; assembly: GCA_009831015.1. Taxonomy (NCBI): domain Eukaryota; kingdom Viridiplantae; phylum Streptophyta; class Pinopsida; order Pinales; family Pinaceae; genus Picea; species Picea engelmannii. Next base: position 57,402 of record ML819927.1, on the reverse strand, counting down.
ACATCAGGACTCAAGAAGTCCCGGGACTCGAAATTCTGTTTTCAGGGAAAAGGTCCACAGATGGATACAGAGGTTGTGGGGAGAGTTAAAGAACCTGTAGATTGAATATTGGAGATTGCAGTAGGGAATCAAAAGAGTCGATCTGGCTCGAAGGCATTAAAGAATGATCCTTAGACTGGGAGGTCATGCAGTACTTACTGAGGCAGGGGCTGCTGCGACATCCTTCCTTGAGCATGCATCTGCCACAACATTGTGCTTCCCTTTTTTATAGACGATTTTAAAATCATAACCCAATATTGTGGTTACCCATTTTTGTTTTTATTCTGAAGATAGTCTTTGTTCCAAGAAGTATTTAATCCTATCATGATCTGTTTTGACCTTGAAGTGCCTACCTATTAGGTAAGGATGCCATTTTTTCAATGGATGTAGTATTGCCATCATTTCCTTCTCATAAATGGGTTTGTGTAAGTCCCTTCCATTGAGTGATTGACTTTCAAATTCCAAGGGCCTTCCTTCTTGCATTAGGACAGCACCAATTCCATTTCCCGAGGCATCACATTCCACAATAAAGGTTTTTCTGAAGTCTGGAGTGGTTAAGACAGGAGATTTGCAGATCACCTCTTTAAGTTGTTCAAAAGATTTAGTTTCCTTTGGAGTCCATGAAAATTCATCCTTCTTAGTTAGTGTCATTAAAGGTGCTACTATTATTCCATAGTGGAGAACAAACTTGCGAGAGTAACCTGTCAAACCCAAAAATCCTGTAAGATTCTTCAATGTTTTGGGAATCGGCCAGTCCATCATGGCCTTAATTTTGTTAGGGTCTATCTTGACACCTTCATGAGATACAATATGACCCAAATACTCTACCTCCTTCACTCCAAAGAAACATTTGAATGGTTTTTCATATAGTTGTTTCTCCTTTAGTAGTTGTAGAAACTTGTCAACATGTCGTACATGATCTTCCCAAGACTTTCTATAGATTAGTATATCATCAAAAAAAAATAACACAAATTTTCGAAGGAAGGGATTGAAAATGGAATTCATCAACCTTGGAATGTGGAAGGTGCATTTGAAAGGCCAAAAGGCATGACCAAAAATTCATAATGGCCTTGATGAGATCGAAATGTTTTTTTGGGATATCTTCTTCCTTCATTCTAATCTGATGATACCCTGAATGAAGATCCAACTTTGTGAAATGGATTGCTCCATGTAGTTCATCTAACAATTCATCAATGACAGGAATGGGGAAATTATATTTAATAGCAATCTTGTGAATCTCTCTATAATCTGGACACATATGCCATGAGCCATCTTTATTGAATACCATTACCACCAGTGTAGAGTAAGAACTTTGGCTAGGTTTAATAATTCCAACCTCCACCATTTCTTCAACCATGCACTCAATTTCACTCTTGTGGGCATAAGGGTATCTGTATGGCCTTATGTTAGGAGGAACACTCCCAAGAATTAGGTGAATATCATGATCATGATTTTGAGTGGGTGGAAGACCTTTGGGAATATCTTCAAATACTTTGGAATTCTTATCAATGATCCCTTGGAGATCTAGAGGAATAGACGGCTTAGATGTTTGAACATCTAGTGATCATAGTTGTGCAATAACAGCTTGATTCCACTTTTTCAATAACTTTTTCATGCCATTAGAGCTTATCACCTTACCAGGTTTCTCTGTGATGCCTCTTAACTCAATTTCTTTTCCTTCCAATGAAAATTTCATTAAAAGTTCTTGAAAATTAAAATCCATTGTTTCTAATGATTGTAACCATTGGATTCCTAGTGCAACATCAACACCACCCATGGGTATTGCAATCATTGGAATATTCATTACATATTCCCCATAGTAATATTGATCGTATTGCATTTTCTTGAGCAATTGATAGTTCCCCCATATGCAGTCATTACCTGAAACTCTAGTGTTGGATATACAAAGCAATTGAGATATTTGGCTAATTTATAGTGAATGAAATTAAGAGTACCACCAGAATCAATTAGTACTATTACCTTTTTATTTTTGATATATCTTTCGATATTGAGGGTTTGAGGAGTGCTAATTCCATCCAATAAATTAAATGATATCCTAGGAGTCAACTCTTCAGATGAAATTGATTCTAGGTTTTCATCTTGAGATGGTTCTTGTTCTTCTTCCTCTTCACAATCTATGTAGAATAATTTCTTCTCACCACACTTATGTCCCTTACTGTACCTGATGTCACAATTAAAGCATAAACCTTTTGATTTTCTTTCCTCCAATTGTTGAGGTGTCAACCTTGTAGGTTGAGGTGTTTTAGAATAAGGAGCATTATTCTCTCTATATATGTTAGGTTTGGTCCTTCTTGTAGCCATAGCCATATTTTTACTTTCAACATTTCTTGCCACCCTAAATGCATTCTCCAATGATTTGGGTTACCAAAGGTGAACCTCATGTTGAATGTTATCTCTTAAATTTACTATGAATACATCAATCAAGTGCTCATATGGAATATCTATTACCTTTATATTCAATCATTAGAAGTTCTCAATGTGCTCTGTAATTGAACCATTTTTCTTGAGATTTATAAATTGGATAAAGAAGGTATTGTTCCTTATATCCTCATAGTGTGCTATCATTTCTTTCGTGAAAATTTTCCAAGTGGCGAGTGATTTGCGAGAAAAAAGCCATATATACCATACAAATTGATTGGGTACTAAATATAAAGAAGCAATTCGTACCTTTTGTGTATGTGGCACATTATGTAGATCAAAGAATTGCTCCATCTAAAGTATCGATGTGATAGGGTCCTTGCCATCAAAGTTCCTCATATCAATCTTATGAACGTGATTGGGCTTCAACCCAAAGTTGGAGTTTCTCCATTCTTTATTCACATTCCTTGTGTCCTCATCATGAATTTCATGGGATACATTTTCACTTTCAGGTGTCCTCTCTATTACGAGATTTTTCAATACTTCCAAGATATCTTGTTTTAAACCATCCATCTTTGCCTCCAACTTAGCTTCCATTTCTTATAGTTCATCTTTTGTTACTGTCCTCTTTTGTAAATCATTTATTTCCCTACACATTTCTTCACCTTTATCAAGAGTCCAAGTAGGATTGTCTGGAGGCTTATTTGGTGTAGAAGTTCCCATTTTTGGTGGCATGTTGGCCAAGTATCACTTTAAACCTTGATTTTGAGGTGGTTCTTCTAGAGAATCTTCCTTTTATTGTATCTCAAAATTTTGTCCCTTCTGATTATTAACTTTTATTTTTTATAGGTCTCCGATATTTCATCTCTCCAATGCCATAGGTCTGATCAAAATTGGATGTGCCAAGTGGAATTTATGGTAACTTCCCCACAACTTGCTGATTGTTTTCCTTTCCCAGAGATCTCACTTGTATAGAGTTCTCAACACAAAACAATTGATATAAAATTCTGAAACTCGTACCAGAAATACTAAAGACTATCCACTATTCAATGCAACTAGTCTCACTCAATTTGGATACTCTAGGAAGATGTTATGATTGTTTTACCTGAAACACCTTCTTGAGACGAGTCAATAGGACTAGTCAAATACCCTATATTCCAGAGGGTGTATCTACAAATGAAAGATGACCCAGATGATGAACCTTTCACCACCGATACCTTACTAATTTCTGTGAATACCCTCCAACATTCAGTGTCTGATACGTTACAAAAAAGTTTTTATAGCGAAAATTCCGCAATGACTCAGTTCAAGATGATTCCAGAACCCTATCTTGCACAGGATGTATCTCCGAAAGTATAAGGCCTCAGGAGATGAAATTTTAACCCAACATACCTTGATCTATCTACTAAATATCCTGCAATCTATTCCTTCTAAAACATTGTACAAAACAAATTATAGAAAAAATTCCATGGTGTCTCAGATGTAGCAGCGAAACCCCAAGGCCTTGAGCTCTGATACCATATGTTAGGAACCAAATATCAATATAGCATAGAAAAACCTAAGAATAAGTAATAAACGCCTTGAAAAAGAGAGAAATTCAGATAATAAGCCTCTTCGAGGGGGAAGCCTTCTTATGCCCATATAAATGTTCAATTCCAAGATGATTCAAAATGAAAATGTCTCCTTGGTATATATAGGATACTAGGAGGTATAATTAAAACTAATGGAATAAATCTAACATAAATAAAATAACATTACTAATGTAATATGCCCCAATTAAGGGGTAATGAGCCACTATTTAGGGCTTAACAAACATTCTTCATGGGTTTTTTTTGTTTTCTTCTTTATCATTGAAAGTTTCTTTGTTTGTAGTTCGGTAACTATGGTTCTTAGGAAGAAAGTGCCTATACTCATCAAACACTTCCTTTGCTAAACTCCTTGAACGGTGAGATTTTGTGCTTGGACCACAAACTGGGCATACAAATTTACCCTTTTTTTGAAGACCTACAAGATATATGAATTAATGTAGCGTTAAATTAGAGTTACAATTTAAAATAATGCATGATTTTTTCGATAATTATATATAATATTAAATCACAAAATAAAGTAACAATATACCACAAAAATGTGTTAACCTGAGAGCATCATGAATTGTCCATGATAGTATTCCATGGAATTGAAATCATTTTTTCCCTATTGGTCTAGAGATGTCATACATAGT
>ML819927.1:28297-49254 GCA_009831015.1 Picea engelmannii | reverse complement strand
ACAAAAGCCAAAGACATGAAATATGGTACTACACATATAATATATTATCAAGGAAAAATCAAGCTACATGAAATTTGGACATTTGAACAAAAATTTACAAGTTAAATGAGTACATCAATAAAAAAATAATACTAACCTTGCAAGTTCAAAATCCGAGCTATGTAGTTCGAGAATTGGATTTGTTCAACCGGTGGGTGATGAAAAAACTAAACAACTCAAACAAAATCCAAGAACAGTGTCACAAGTATAGTCTCTTAAAGTCAGGCTTATATAGATTAAGTAGTCAACTAGACGTTAACACCGACCACTGAGATAGGCAAACTTTTCGTCGCTATTGCCACGAACTTTCATGGCAATAGTGATGAAAATTCCGACCAGGTTAAAATAACCTATTTGTCGATATTGAGATGAACTTTAGTGGAAATATCAATGAAAATCCCTCCCTATTTAAAAAAAGATGAAACTAATGGAAACGTGGAAAAATTTCATGGAATAATCCACCCATATGTAGTAGTGTATGGAAAGGAAGACCAACAAATGTGAAGCACTTCAAAGTTTTTGGAAGAAAATGCTATGGAGGAAAGGTTCGAGTTGGAAATAATGTTGGAGGGGAGGGATCTATGGGGGTTGTCTAAACAGATTGATCCAACACGATGTTTTAAGACATGACAATCTATCACAGAATGTGTGACTTTAAATCTTTCAGATAGCCATTGACTATTTGGCTCCAAAAACGAGGGAAATAGCACCAGAAATGAATTTCCACGTAGTACCAAAGAATTTAAGCTCACATGGAAAATAGGGCCAACCTTTACTCATGCACATAAAAACCAAAAGCATTTATGTGGAGTACCATATGCGATGGGTTGTTGGCTCACCACATGGTTGGAATTTCAAACTTAAATAATCTGTCAAATTTGACAGTTTTGATAACTCCAATATTAGTTTTCACTTTATCATCTATATTAAGAATATTTATGAAAGACATTTTCACTATATTTGATGGTGGGAAAATTGCTCCATAAGAGACAATTTCCCTGTACAATTTCATTAGTATTCATCACTTTTACATGAGATTTCAAAACTTGAAACTTGTGTTTTTCATGCCTTCTATGGAAGCACACAGTTAAGAACATGTGCTTCTTTGTAAGGCCTATCTAAACAGAGCCTAATAAAATTCATAAATTTAAACATAGAATTTCTATCATAATTTCTTTACAGTTCTATATTCAGCAAAATAACAATTCATGGTTCAACAAAATTCAAAATAAATGAGCAACATGATAAAAATAACATATTGAATAACATATACAACATAGTAAAATAATGAACCATCATAACGATAATCAACATGCCATAATAATGAAAATAAATACCTCTCAAGTGATACTATTCCCCAACTTTGTCTGTCCAAGACGAAGTTGAAGCTGGAGATTTTCCCAAAACTGACTAACCTCCCAGCTAGCTAGGAATATCCTATCCGGCTCCCTAGCCCCAAGATTCCTTACGGTTTCGTGGCCCCCGAGCCCAAAATTCCCAGCAACAGGTGCCTCACTGTGACATTCCTCCAACAAGATTCTCAAGAAAAATCAGTAATACAATCCTCCAGCCAACTCCTCTAGCAAAAACTAGTAATGCAGTCCTCCCATATGAAAATAATTCTCTCCCCCAAAAGTCGCCCTTTCCCAAGTGTTCTCCATTGCCTTATCCTCCCTTCCTCATTATCCATTGCCCTCTTCCCCCATTAAGTCTCAACCACCTTATCCCTCCATTAAGTGTCAACCACCTCATCCCCTTTTCATTAATGGTTCCATCTACCGATAAACCAAGTCTAAAAAAAAAGAAAATTATTAACTTATTAAACCAATATTCCTTAAAAATATATTTAATCATGATTATTAATTAATTAATTAATTAAACTAATATACATTAAACAAATATTTAATCAGGACAATTAATTAATTAATTAATTAAACTAATATACATTAAACAATTATTTAAATCATGACAATTAATTAATTAATTAGGGTTGTTATATACACCCACCCTTCAGGAAAATTCATCATGAAGTTAAAGTATTTTATGAAAAAAGGGAAATAACACATGGTTCACACATCCATATCCAATAAACAACATTATCAGTAAGCAAGCCACAAAAACTCATACATATTAGTGTACATGTGCAAGAAATGCATGTGTAGTTAGTATATACAAGACTCGTGCATGTACTATAACAATAACTATCACCTCTGAAGTAATTTATGTATGCATCCAATCTAATCAACAATACTATTCAATTTATAAAAGAAAATAAACCAATCAATTGTTTGTGAAATCCCTCAATTACCATAATCTAAATCAACAATGTTTATTTAGTCAATTGCAGTATTATGAATATACATATATACACATTTTCTTTTCAGAAGGAAAAAATATAAATTCCACCATAAGACAAATCTCCATATGCTCTCAAATATTTCTATTCATCCTTCCTCCCTAAATTACTTCCATCTTCCATTCCCATCCTTCCCATGTTAGACTATCTTGGAGTGCCAACTATATTGACCTAACTCCAAATAGAACCCGTAAGCGGAAGTGTCACTATCTTGACCAAGCTTCCCCAGCAGGCAACTGACAGTCATCATCACATGTCTAGGGGAGTGTGAGATAACACCATCCTCCGATAACTCTAGGTTTCAGAGAATACATGGTGGGAAATGCCTCCACCCCTCCTAACATGACTAGGGTTAAAACCCTACAATGGAATATACAGTGGCACCGTGTTGATGGGATTTTTTTTGTCGTTTATTCAATTTTAGACAGTCTCACCACCTGTAATCCTGCACTGGTCCACATATCATAGCAACGCATTCAAACCAATATAATTTCATATACAAAGATTCATACCATATTGTTTCTCGGTCGGTGGTCATGATATCCACTTTCATTACCATTATCCCTTGGCTATTTCATTAGCCCGATGACCTGCAGATTAGTCTATAACACAACTCATACATATCTATGCATTCTCATCATGTAATTGCATACAACCATAATCTCAATTCGATATCCATGTACCAACATATTTAATATCAAAGTTTTAAAGTTAGAAATAGATCTCATAATATCCCCATAATTCAATTAACGTTACCCGTTCATAAAATTTTCATTTACATAATAGATTGCATCATATCCATCATCATTCAAATAATATTTAAACATTCATAGAATTTACTTTCACATAGTAGGTCACATCATATCCATCATCATTCAAATAACGTTTAAACATTCATAGAATTTACATTCACATAGTAGGTTGCATCATATCCATCATCATTCAAATAACGTTTAAACATTCATAGAATTTACATTCACATAGTAGGTCGCATCATATCCATCATCATTCAAATAACATTTAAACATTTATAAAGGTTCACACATCTTAAAAGTTCAAGTGTATCATTAATAGTTTTCACTATGAATAGAAAATAAAGGTGATTAGGCCTCAGGTAATCCTAGTTGTCTAAGTCAAAAGGTGGTGTTACATACACCCAACCTTCAAGAAACATATTCTCAAGGTGGTCAAAAAAGTGAGGGATAATATCGTCGTAATGTCGTGGCATCCTCCCAAGTAGCTTATCTTGGACTATACTTGTCCCACTATACCTTAACTTGGTCTACCAGACGGTTCCTGAGCTGTCGGACTCTATGGTCCAATATGCGTAACGATTCTACCATGAGGGTTCCCGCGTCCGATACCCACAATTCCTTCCAATTTAGTTTATGTGATTTGTCAACAACATAATAACGTAGAACAACTACATGAAAAACAATATGAGTTTTATGCAAGTGGGGTATGGGTCCAATTTTCTCTTGGATTTTGAACAGTCCTATAAATCAAGGTGACAACTTTGTCCCCTTCCCAAACTGAATGGTACTCTTATTAGGCCTAATACCAATGAAAACCTAATCTCCCACTTTATAACTTCGATCAGTCTTGTGTGCATCCGCATAACTTTTATGTCAATTACATAGCACATTGAGTCATCGTGTCATGGTTTAAGTCCTTAAACTTTTCGTTTAAAACTAATTAATGTGATGTTTCACATAATTTATCCTTAACACTAATTACTCACTTAATTAATTAATCATTCTAATTGATTAGTCACTTTAATTAGTTTAAAATTTAATCATGAATTTAAACATAATTTTAAATATAAATAGATTTTAAAACATCTTTTTTTTTTAATTTAAACTATATTTAAATGTAAACTATTAAATTTAAACTATATAAAAAAAATGTAAACTATTAAAATTATATTTAAAATTTAAACTATATAAAAAAAAATGTAAACTATGAACAAGTTTAAATTATATTTAAAAATAAATAAAAAATTAAACTATTAATTAAAACCTAAGCTATTAAAACTTAAACCCCTAAAAAAAAATTTAACGTCGGGCAGTGGGTTCTCACATGAGGCCCACGTGCCCTTATCCCCTGTTCTCTTCCCCTAACCTTAAATCTCTTCTCACCCTTATATATTCAAACCCTATCCTCACTCGACCCCTTTTCAATTTCATTTTTTTTTGTCAAATGCTTAGCAGAGGTGAAGGATGAGGTTGGCCATGGCCATCCCTCTACTCGGTGGACCCTGGTGTCCACAAGTCCAATGACTGGAGGGTGCGTCATTCATAGTGGCGCGTCCCCTTTTTGCCTTCATCGTGGTTCAACGCTCGACATTTGGTATTAGTCGTTGAATTTTTTCATGGGTTATGTGTTGGCTTGGCTCGTGGTTTGCACAAGATTTGGCTTTGTCTGGGATCGTTTCTTGATGTGCTTGACCAACAGGTCTTGGGCTCGAGTCCCATGAGCTCTTTTGCGCTGGGATTTGTAGGGTTTGTATTGTATTACGGACCTAACAATGTATTTGTTGCCTGTGGGTTTTTGTTTTGTATTTTCTCTTCTATTTGTTGCATGCGACTTTTTTTTTTTGTATTTGTTGTCTGCCAAAGTTTTTCACCTATGCACAAAGGTCAAAGGGTTCGAACCTCACACCCCGCGGACTACACGGTCCTTTGGCGTGTTGGTGTTAGGCCTCTCCTCAATATTCTTTCCACTGGGCTTTGCATGTTGTGTGGCTTGGTATGACGCGTTGAGTGCATTAGGGACCTCTCCTTGGTGGCTTGGTTTGGCTTGGACTTGTCTATCGTAGGTTTGTTTGGTTCACAGAGTTGTTTGGATGACTGGATGATTTGGAGATTATTCTATTTGATGGGTTAAGGGTTCCATTCCCATCGATTTCCATAACCCGTAGCCTTTTTTTTTTGACTCGACATTTATGCTTGTTTTATGCGTGGGCTTGTGGATGCATAGTGCACTTGTTACGTCCCCTAGTTGGGAACCTTGGCGAGATAGGGTTTCGTCCATGTCTTTGGTTGGGCACCTGTGAATAACATCCAGGGGTTCCACGCATATTTGTGCAGTTTGTTCTGGAAATTATTTTTAGTCGACACCTTATTGGAGCGGCCTCTGAGCAAATCTGTTATTCAAGTGAAAAAAATCATCGGGCTTTGCGTTTATCTATAATGAAACGTGTAAGTGGTTGATTTTTCAATTAAAAAAAAATATATCTCCAAGCTATCTTCTTTCCGTTGAAATTCGAAGAGAGAGATTATTGCGAGGTTGGTTCTATAACTTGGACGAATCTTGTGTTGAATTTGAAGAGAATTCTTATTATAGCATGAACCTAGGTTTGGTGCTATATATATGACAAATCTTGTGCGAAATTCATTAATCTGAGGCTAATTTTGTTATAGAGCAAGAATTTTCATTTTAAATGGTCAAATTGAAGCCCAAGTATGAAATTTGCCACTGAATAGATAAGTTCAAGCCATGAGTCGAGTCACCAAATCCATGCAACATACACAGGCATGTGTAAGCCCCAAACCACTTCACTCTTTTGGGAGGAGCCATGTCACAGATCTGAAATAGAGAATGAGCTTATGTGTGTAATTTGAAGTTGGGGATGCAAGAAATATAGGAGTTGTCACTCCACAACAAGCTTACAATGTACGATGTAAAGATATATGCAATGTGTAGACATAGAACCTCATAAATAAATTAGTCATATAGTATTAAAGAAAATCTTGGGAAATTTGTGCACGTCCTTTCCATGATTGTACTGGAACCGGGTCTATGCAAACAATGTTGTTTCCAATGGGGCCAATGGCAACAGTTTCATGGGCACCGACAACGTTAGTATGTCAACCAATTGAGGATCTGGTTGAAGGACAATGGAAGTCAAGTAGGGAGGTTTTACATTTGGGATAAGTGGGATAATGTTTGTTTGTTTGTGGGGGTAAGGGAGGGTTTACATTTGGGCTAAGTGGAAGGCTTGTAATGCCTTATTCAGAAAGAAAATCGGGTTGAAAAAAAAAAAAAACTTAAAGTCTTAGATGGATTTGTATTGATAAGATAATTTGGGATTTAAGATGCTAAATTCTTCCGTGGAGAACAATAATATGGGTTTTGGGGGAAATTTTCATTGTATAGGTGAAAAAGTTCGAAAGTTTTAGAGGGTTTCAGGGCTGTTTATTTTTTTTGAAAGGGTTTCAAGAGTTTCAGGTTGCAAGTTTTCAGGGTTGTTTATAGGACACATCACATAGCTTTCAGTCAAGAGTCAAGAGGATGGGTGGGTAGGTAGGCCCTTGGTCCTAGATTTTAAACTAGGGATCTGATACCATGTGTAAGGCCTATCAAAACAAAGCCTAATAAAATTCATAAATTTAAACATAGAATTTCTATCACAATTTCTTTATGGTTCTATATTCAGCAAAATAACAATTCATGGTTCAACAAAATTCAAAATAAATGAGCAACATATACATGATAGTAAAATAATGAACCATCATAACAATAATGAACATGCCATAATAATGAACATAAATACCTCTCAAGGGATATTATTCCCCAAATCTGTCTTTCCAAGCCAAAGCTAAAGCTGAAGCTTTGCCCAAAATTGACTAACCTCCCAACCAACTAGGAATAGCCTATCTGGCTCCCTAGCCCCAATATTCTTTACGGTTTCCTGGCCCTCGAGCCCAAAATTCCCAGCAACAGGTGCCCCCCTGTGACATTCCTCCAACAACATCCTCAAGAACAATGAGTAATACAATCCTCCAGCCATCTCCTCTAGCAAAAACCAGTCATACAATCCTCCCATATGAAAATAATTCTCTCCCCCAAAAGTCCCCCTTTCTCGAGTGTTCTCCCTTGCCTTATCCTCCCTTCCCCATTGTTCACCACCCTCTTCCCCCATTAAGTCTCAAACACCTTATCTCTCCATTAAGTGTCAACGACCTCATCCCCTTTTCATTAATGGTTCCATCTACCGATACACCAAGTCTCAAAAAAAAGAAAATTATTAACTTATTAAACCAATATTCTTTAAACAAATATTTAATCATGTTTATTAATTAATTAATTAATTAAGCTAATATACATTAAACAAATATTTAATCGGGACAATTAATTAATCAATTAATTAAACTAATATACATTAAACAATTATTTAAATCATGACAATGAATTAGTTAATTAATTAGGGTTGTTACATTCTTCCTAAGAGGTCACACATTCAAATCCAAAGGGGCGTAGGTTATGTATACCTATGTACACTTTAGTGGTGAAATTTGAACAATCAATGAGGAAACATAATGGGGTTGTAGGTCTAAAGGATTGTCTCAACTATTGTGGAAATTCTTAGCATGGTTTCTCTCCAACCATCCTTTTTTCATCCACATTTTCAAAACCATCATTTTAGCTCCGAGAATCTCCATGGTAAGTGTTGTGGGATTGGTATATGGAAAGGTGATGTGATAGAAATATTAATCTTGCAAATCCAAGTATTGTCTCATGTCTCATCTATGCTTATTGGCATTGTTCCTTATCACTAAAGACATCGATCAAATTTTGAAGGAAGATGAGTTATTTGATGACATTTTATGTATAATTGTATTTAGTGTATGATGCGAACTTTACCATAAAACAATAGTTTATTGTTAGATGATTTTCGAATACATCAATTATGTAGAGTAAATTTATTTTATGGGGAGATAACACTATTAGTACCACCCACCAACTACCAATTTCACGAATAAATAATACATTATACCATTGGATCATGTTGTCATTGATGCCAATGGTTTGATTATTTAGGAGATTGTTGGATCATGTGTCATTGATGCAAATGGTTTGATTGATTGATTGATCATTGATGAACAATGTATATGTATTGTCCTTGATGATAATGATATATGTCAAAGTGTAAACCAATTGATAAAGATGGATCATTGATATGATGCATAGATGAAGATGGATCAATGAGTTGTCATTGATACATGATGATGCATAGTTTTTTTTATGAAAATATGACTCATTATTGTCTTATCATGATTGATATGGTGTACAAATGGATGAAATCCAAAGTGGTCCCATTATGGTGAAATCCCTCATGGGAAGACGCTTTTCGGATTGATTTATCCTAGAATAATGGTTGGAGGACCCATGCTTGTATGTGAAATAGTCAAATGAATATCAATGAAGTTGTTGGTGAAACTATCCTATATAAATAATTCTTGGCATGCCCTTTCCGGTGGTATGTGGAATGTCACATAACTCCTCATGGTTTGAGAGTTATGGACTTATGAAGTTGGAGGACCCCCATATGAAGACTTGAAGCCCCCAAGGTCAAAGAAGTCAAAGTGACCTAAAAGAAGAAATAATTATTTAAATGATTACGAAGTGAAAAAATCAAGAAGGAATATTTAAATGCTAAAATATTGGAGAACTTTCTATTTATGGAAAGTGGTTAACCCTAAAATAAGGAAAATGGGTTAAGTGACCTAAAAATGGGTTAAGTGACCTAGAGGATGAAAGTATAAATAAGATAGCTATGGTCTCTTGTATACCATCCTTTTTGTGGATCAATGAAGAGATTCTTGTGAATATATTTTGGAGTATTGATGTAGAGATTCTTGTGAGAGAATCTTATTGGTTTGGATCTTTTGAACATGATTGAAGATCTATTTCGAGGAAGAGAGCAAGAGGAGGATCGCTTGGACCCATCAAAGTTTCAGCAGTGTCGGATATCTTGATGGCAAAAGTCTCTAAGCTTCAGAAACCCTAATTTTTAAGGTATACGCGGGCTATAATGGGCCAGGAAGTGTACACACGTGGGCTGTATGAGGATAGGGCGCATACAGTGGATAAAATGGTGAAGACTTGTTTTTGAGCTGGTGCCAAGATATTAGATGATTAGTTAGGTTCTAGATTTGAACTCTATGGGCTCATATCTATCACTGAGACACTGAGATGGTTACATTATTATCTTGATGGATATTATTGTTTGATGTGTTGTGAATTCTTAGGGAATTCTTGGTATGGCCTCTATGATATGGTTTAGTTTGGATGATTTGGTTAATAGAGTGATCAATACTCTTGTGATTTAGTGGTGACATGATTGCTATGGTATAGTAGTTGTTTATACATGATTGATATAGCATTCATATTGATTTTTTGTGGAGCATGATCAGGCTATTGGAGAGGTTAGATGTGTTGTGACTGGATGGTGATCATATTGGACATTCAGAGACAAAAGAGACTGATATATTGATTGCAGAGAATCTGAGTTGATATTGAAGTACAAACACTAACATCTCAGAAGGTATACGCAGGTTATTGTATACACTGGTCGCGTGCATACGCGAGCTGTAGTGAGCCAGGGCACATGCACACACTGGTTGAACTACTAACAAATCGCGTACCTATTGACAGATTTATATCTGTTGAGGATTGTTGCCTCATCTCAGTTGGTGTTGAGGGTGTAAGCTAAGTCTTGCATTATAGAGTTGGTGCTCTTGTAGAGTCGTACTCTATTCAATTGTTGCTGATAAACCCCAGATTGTTGTCCATAATAAAAAGAAAATTTGTACATACATCTTGTTTTCTTTGTTTTCCTTGTGGTGATGACTTGTTGATGATATATTTTTGATATGTGATGTTGATATATGTTCTCATCTAATTGGTTGTAAATGAAAGAAATGGGTAATAAAAAAATGTTGAATGTTAACTAAGAAGTTTTTGAGGAAGAGGGAAGTTTTGGGAAAAAGAGCCCCACACTCATTCACCACCCCCCTCTAAGTATGGTTGGTGTTTCCAACAATTGGTATCAGAGAAATCCTTCACTACAAGCCTTAACAAGCTTGAAGGAGATCCATAGACACAAAAATGGATGATTAAATACCAATACTTGATGAGGAAAACTATTCTACTTGGAGTGTTGTCGCAAGAATTGACTCTAGGCTATAATAGAGCCAAGCCTTAGCACATTTTAAATGAAAAAATAAGTTATCACTCGGAACTTGATTTGGGTTGTGTGTAAGTAAATTCCGAGATAACCACGAACCACTTTTAATTGGAAGCTGCCCCTTCCAACCCGAGAGGAATATCTCAAATATATGTCACAATAGGATATTCAATAAGCTTAACATCGGGCAGATCTATGGGTAACAGAAATTTTTTGGGTTTTTAGGGTGGATGGGTTGGACCCGGAGGTAGTCCATCGGGCACCAAGTCAAATGATCAAGAATATAATAAGAGTGTTTTGGCAATGGAAATCCATGGAGCAGAGGCAAGATAGAAATTGATTAGAAAGAGAAGGATTTATAAAAGTATGGAAACAAACTAAAGAGAAAACATATCAATACACAAGGATAACTTAGCTATAAGTCAATTACAATCATAAATCAGTGGAAAGAGATGGTTGGGACAAAGCATCTAGTAAAGGATGAATTCTAAACCTTCAGATCTCTGCAAGAAATAACCTATAACATGTCCTATAATAGAGCATCTAACAAACAGATGAATTCCATTACAAACACATCTTTCAAATCAAGAAGAAAAAGTGAATGGAATAGTATAAAAACTGAGCAACAGATAAACCTTGTAACCAACATCACAAGAATCTCTGTTGTAGATCGAAAATGACTCTGCACTCTTTTATTAAACTGAAAATTAAAGCTACATCCCAGGAGGCCTCCTCCCGTGTTTCTTTACAACTCCTTTTTGTTTACAAATCTGCCTTATATATGTATTGATCTTGAAATCCTCTCTAATATAAAATATAACAATAGTTACAACCAATTCTTGAAACTTTCTTCCATAGAAAATGGGCCAAACTGCTGAAAAATAGGTCTATGGTTATGAATCTGTATCTCTCGAATCGTGATAGATGTGTATAAAATGAAAGATGATTTTGTGCATATGTTTATTCTAAGTAAAATCTCTCTCAGTTCCCTGAGACCCCTTTTCATTTTCCCCAAATCTGCATTTAACAAACATGTGTCAAAACAGGAAAGTATGAAATCCAAAATTTAGGGCTCAGAGATGGATTTGATTCTCCCAATCTCTGACACCTGTAGGAAAAATGAAAGATGCTAATTTTCTATGATGTGTTAGGCACAAAATCCTCCAACCATTTCTCTAAATTATACTCCAGTCACTCAGAATCCTCATTTGAAAATGATGCCTTAACACAGTAAAAAACGCCACATTTCTGAAAAAAAACCTCATATTGAGGGGGAATTTTGAATACCCTACCAAGATAAAAATTAAATTATCAAGACACCACTAGATAGCATAGGATTTTTATATGTCTATCGACTATTAGAACATGAAAAACAACCTCTCCAAGGCTGAGAAAATTGTTCTTTTCTAAAGTCGTTTTGCATATGATTGGAGTCCCGATTTCGGGTTTTTGAGATTCAGGAAAACGAAGCAGTGGTTATTAAAATATCCATGTCGGCCAAATCCCTGATGGCCAAATTCTCAAAATAGATTTTGGATTTTACATTTCACTCTTTTGGGCATTCGGGTTTCGGGTATCATGTCCTCAAGAGTTATGACATGCAAGGAATCCTGAATCATGAAATCGTGATGGGATTAATTAGACGATAATCATTTGTTTTAATATCTTAATTAATATTTAATCTTTCATGGATTTAAGTGTCAGGACTTCGATAATACTTGACGTGAGAAATCCCAAATCGTGAAATTGCGATGAGATTTATTAACATTAATATTTCTTAATCTTTAGTTTACCCATCTTATCCTTTAATACTTTAGTGAATTCGGGGATCGAGGTTGTAGTTATTAAAATATATACGTCAGCCAAATCCCCAACGACAAAAAACCTAGACTCATGAGATTTTTCTCCACATGGTTTAATGCTTAGTGTATGCGGTCATTCCACTACCAATGCTTCCATTCATTCTCCTTGTGACTCAACACTCGAACATATGGTACATTTCTTTGATTCTCACGTGAACCCTATCTTTGGACTTTTCGTGAGTTGGCTTGTGACTGTTATACTGCTATAGAATTTGGGGCTGATTTCGGTGTTATTTGACTGAAGATGACAGGTAGAGAACATTCAGTGATGCGCGTGAAAGACAGATGGTCGTTTTCTCATATCTACACTTACGATAACTAAACACTATAAATTTTTTCTCTCCTAAGTTACCAAAAGACAAAATTTCAATATTTGTTACAATAGAGGCTCCATATAGGAATGGTTCTTTCCTGCAAAGCACCAAGAATAGTAGACCATGTGCCTTCATCCATTGGGTGAACTGAAATCATCCTTTTCAAACTTTGAACTCTGTCGCTTTACTTGCATCTTTCCGAAACAAAAAACCGCTTATGCATTCATTGGGATATGGAGTCGTAATGCTTTAAAACATAACCATACTGGATTCCAAACTAAACCGGAAAAATACTAAAAACCACTGTTGTACTCTAGTGCTCAAAGTCAAGATTATTTATATACATCACCTACTATAACCAATATCACTGCTTTGTTCAAGTATAAGAAAACTTCCAAATCAACCAAGCAAGTATCCGACTAACAAACTTAATTATCCTTCCATCTTTGAGAAAAAGGATGATAGGAGCAACTGCAAATTTCAAAACATGCCCTGTGAGCAGGTACTTACAGTTTTGAAATTCAGACTTCAAGAAGTCGGAAATAAAAAATCCAGTCGCCCATTTTGACTCCATATAAACTGCTATTGGATCATAAAAGTCACATAGAAATACCTCATCTTGTTGTTGTTCCAACTGACTGAAATGTTGTTTCTTTCTACCTTTACTAATCTGAATGTTGAATGTGGACTGCCTAATATTTCCTGGGGAAGCATGCATGATCAAATGCTTATTTGAACTTGTCTTCTCTCCTTCATCATATCCCTATGATTTGAATGCATCACTATGATATGATGGACTATTACAACTGAAAATTTTAAAGTGAGAAGAAGAGATATGTTCTTCATTTCCTACATTACTGTCTTGATAATGATCAAATGAAAACTGAGTCTGAAAATATGTATCAAGAAAAAAATTATGATCACCCTCTCCAACAATGATATTTTTGGAGGATGTATCAAAGTTAAAAGGATCATCATTGGACTCTTGAACAACAAACTCATATCTATCTTCAACCATAGCATTCATACTTTTCTGATCATCTTTTAGTTGATAAGTAGGATTTGATGAAATTTCATTAGACAACAAATCTTCAAAGTCCTCTTCATCATCACTATATTTATCAAATACTAGAAACTCATAATAAAATCTTGAAGGTTTCTGCATTGAAAAATCAACACTCTAATCTTGAAATAGATTTTGAAAAATAACACTGTCTTCTTCATCATCAACAACCTTTACATCAAAATCTAAATCATTCTTGAACACCAAACATTCTTCAGGATTTTTAAACATGACAACCACCTCTTTTTCATGAAACAAAGAAAGTCTACAGTTTATTCAAGACACATGTAGGAAAATTGAAAGAGGCTAATGATCTATGATGTGTTAGGCACAAAATCCTCTAACCGTTTCTCAAAATGATACTCTATTCACTTAGAATCCTCATTTTAAAATGATGACTCAGCACAGTAAAAAATGTCACATTTTTTAAACTAAACCTCATATTGTGGGTGACCTTTTACTACCTTACCAAGCTCAAAATGAAATTATAAAGACACCACTAGACAACTTAGGATTTGTAGATGTCGATTGACTATTGGAATTCGAAAAACGACCTCTCCATGAATGAGACAATTGTGTTTTTCTAAATATGTTTTGCATATGACTGGAGTCTCGATTTCAGGTTTTCGGGATTCAGGGAAATGAAGCAATGGTTATTAAAATATTCACGTCGAACAAATCCCCGGTGGCCAAATCCTCGAAATAGATTTTGGATTTTACATTGCACTCTTTCGGGCCTTTGGGTTTTGGGTATCATGTCCTCAAGAGTTATGACATGCAAGGAATCCTGAATCACGAAATCGCGATACGATTAATTAGACGATAATCATTTTTTTTAATCTCTTAATTAATCATGATTATTAATTAATATTTAACCTTTCATGGATTTAATTGTTGGGACTTGGATAATACTTGACGCAAGAAATCCCGAATCGCGAAATTGCGATGAGATTTATTAACATTAATCTTTCTTAATCTTTATTTGACCTGGCTTATCCTTTAATACTTTAGTGAATTCGGGGATCGGGGTTGTAGTTATTAAAATATCTATGTCAGCCAAATCCTCGACGGAAAAAAACCTGAACTCATGAGATTTTTATCCATGTGGCTTAATGCTTGGTGTATGCAGTTGTTCCACTGCCAATGCTTCCATTCACTCTCCTTGTGACTCAACGCTCGAACATATGGTACATTTCTTTGATTCTCACATGAGTTAGCTTGTGACTGTTATACTGTTGTGGCATTTGGGGCTGATTTCTGCATTATTTGACTGAAGATGATAGGTAGAGAACATTTAGTGATGTGTGTGACAGACAGAGGTTGCTTTCTCGTATATACACTTTCGGTAGTTAAACACTATAATTTTTTTCTCTCCTAAGTAATCGAAAGCCAAAATTTCAATATTATTTACAACATGGAGAATAGAGATGAGAGTGTATTTGAATCCAATGGGAGCAGTTATTTGGAAGGCAACCATTGGTGGATCAATTCCGTTGAATAACAAGTCAAATTTTGAACCTCAAAGAGAAGGAAAGAAGAATGATGCATTGGCTCTCAAGACCATTCTTAGTGGACTCTCAATCCCTATCAAAGAGAACATGGGACAATGCACTTCCACCAACGATCTATGGCTAAATCTAGAAGAGGCATATCAAAGCAAGAAGGAGAAAGAATATATTGAAGATCACTCCATCAAAATCACTAAAGGTATAGAATCTCCAAAAACTCTTGAATGCATTATTTCTAAATGTGATTTTTAAAACATTTCAAGTAAAGATAAAGAATCAAGTGATGATAGCATAAAGGAAGATCTTGAAGACATTTCAAAAGAAGGCAAAGAATTATGTATTGATGTTGGCAAAAAGGAAGATAGTGAAGATACTTCAAATGAAGGTAAAGAACGCTCAAAAGAACTTGATTGCAATGATGACGATGATGATTTTTTCTCTACAAGTGAGGAAGAAGATGTAGAAACAGTTTGTGTAAAGTTTGATGGTAATTATCTCATGAAAATAATAGAAGGAAATCTATTAAAACTTCAAAAGAAAATTGAAGAGGGTCTATATAGATATAGAATTGATCATTATTACATAGACTATAACTATCTTTCGGATAACTCTAAGAAGTTTCTTAGGAGGAGTCTAAGGCACATCTTGAAGTTAAAAGAAATGATCAAGGAACAAGAAGAGAGAAATAATACCAAATTAGAAGAAAAGGAAGAAGAGATCACAAGAATAAAGAATGGAAAAGAAAATATGAATTTAGATGATGAGATTAACAAAAGTTTTGAAACCATTGTTCATCTCAAGACCCAAATTGAAGAAGCCAAAATAATAGAGGAACTATTGAAGATTCAAATAAATGAAAAGGAAGAGTCATGTTGTAAGATAGAAGATGAAATTGTTGACCTTAGAAAGAATCTTGGATGAGATATTGGAAAGTCAAAGATCACCATGTGATAAATCAAGTCTTGGATACAAAGGAGAAGATACACATGCTGAAGCAAGCACCTCAAAGAAGCATCAGGTAAGTCCATCAAACAAGGAAGACAACGTTGCAAAGAAACCATCTATACAAAGAAAGGAAAATTTCAAAAGAAAAAGGCAAGGAAGACATCAAGAATCTATTCTTGGGACACCCAAGCAAAGGTATGAAAGTATTTTTCAGGGGTATTGTTATTAATGTAACATATATGGTCACAAATCTTTTGAATGTAGATCTTATGAAAGGAGATATAATGGAAGATTCTATAACACCACAAGGTGTTGGAGATGTGATAAAGTAGGACATATTGTTGTTCATTGTAACTCCATTAGATGCTACAGCTGTAGTGGACTTGGCCACAAATCCCAGGAGTGTTGGAACACAGGAAGAAAGTCCATGATGAGGACTTCACATAGCATGGATAGAAGAAGGGATTAAGTAAGAAAGGGAGACATATTTGAAAAGATGGATGCTCAGAGTTCAAGTTCTGAGGAGAAAGGTCATCTGCAGTAGTAGGTGAAGAAGACAGAGAAGCCATATCAGAATGAAAGACTGAAGGGAAGTTCAAAAGTGTCATCTACTAAGGCATATGTGGGAGACCATGGTGATAGTCACGTACATACATCGGCTGAACTTGAATAGGTCGCATACATACATGATTTGTTATGAAGTAGGTCACGTATATGTGGAAAAGCCTTGGGAAAAATACAATGCACATGGGTTTCATCTTGATGTGATGGTATAACTCTGTGTTGCAGAGTTTGACATTGTTAATTACAGGTTCTGACACTATTTGCTGGAGGTTTTCATGGTTCTATGCATAGATGTATTTAGGGGCTAAATTTCACTCATGGGCTAATTTTCCATGGTTTTTCCAAAAACGAGATTCGCTATTTTAAAAATGATTCACCCAAATTTTATAGGATAAAATTATTTTACCTATAAAATCGCCAAAATTTTATAAAAACTATATAAAATCCTTAGAAATTTGAATATTTTTACAAAAATATCGCCAAACATTTATAGTTGGCATATCAAGGATAAGTAAGATTCACCAAGGTTTCTACATTGTAAAATAAATTCCCATCCTTAAAATCATCCCTGGTTCTATGTTAGATCATGTAAGGTGACGATGTAAAATAAATCTTGGGTGCATGACACTAACCCATGAGTATGGATTGATGTTGATCTATTGAGGTACATGGCTACTACATATTTGAATTTCATTGATATATCTTATGATATATTATTGGAAGCATATGTTGGATATCATTGTGCATTCATTTTTCATGTGACTGGGCTACATTGGGGAGTCATATCTTGTTGATGCATGGTTGATATACTTGCTTTGTGCAAGTGATGATGCATGATGGTACACTCATAAATGGTATTGTTGATAGATGCACATGTTGTCATATTGGTAGATGCACATTGTTTCCATATTGGTAGATGCACATGTTGTCATGTTGATGGGCATATGGTTGATACATTCCATGGATGATATATTTTTGCACATGGTTTATGTACATAGGTGTTTTGCATTGTAGGAACATTTTTGGTACATGATGTACTTGGTTGATATATTGTTCATGATTCCTTATTTTCATTATTGACATTCATGATGCATGGCATGGAACAAGTTTGATGCATGAACAGGTACAAGGATCGTCATATGGTAGCATATTGTTCATATTGTAGAGAATATAGGGGGAGAAATACCCTTAAGAGGAGTCATTCTTCTTCCCATGATTCTAGGAGGAGATATTTATCAGATGCATACCTAGAAAAGAGCCCTATATTTGAAGAAAGAGCACAGAGACATAATTATAGGAGGATCTATGGTCATAGGGGGAGTATGTTCGATATATTTTCAGCGTTACATTAGAGTGATATCACTTGTTCAAAATAGGAGAGATTATTCAGAGGAAGATCAAAGGCATTCAAGCAGGGGGAGCATCCCCAAGAGGAGAGTGGCCCTTTTCCATTGATGTCAAAGGGGGAGAGTTAATCACATTGATGTGATCGATGTTTATTGATGGGGAGAGATAGTCACATTGACTATTGATGTATAACATGCCTAATCTACATGTTGACATCAATAATTGGTAATTGGTGTTGACATCAATGTTGGTATTGTCATCAATGCCAAAGGGGGATATTGTTGGATCATGTTGTCATTGATGCCAATGGTTTGATTATTTGGGAGATTGTTGGATCATGTGTCATTGATGAAAATGGTTTGATTGATTGATGTCAAGTAATTGATTGATTGATCATTGATGAGCAATGTATATGTATTTTCCTTGATGAGAATTTTAGATGTCAAAGTGGAAACCAATTGATAAACATGGATCATTGATATGTTGCATAGATGAAGATGGATCAATGAGTTGTCATTGATACATAATGATGCATAGTTTTTTTGATGAAAAGATGACTCATTGTTGTCTTATGATGATTGATATGGTGCACAAATGGATGAACTCCAAATTCGTCCCCTTATGGTGAAATCCCTCATGGGAAGATGCTTTGCGGATTGAGTTATCCTAGAAGAACGGTTGGAGGACCCATGCTTATATGTGAAATAATGAAATGAATATCAATGAAGTTGTTGGTGAAACTATCCTAGATGGATAGTGTTTGTCATGCCATTTCCGATGGTATGTGGAATTCCACATAACTCCTCACGGTTTGAGAGTTATGGCCTTATGAAGTTGGAGGACCCCCATATGAAGACTTGAAGCCCATAAGGTCAAATAAGTCAAAGTGACCTAAAAGAGGAAATCATTATTTAAATGATAAATAAGTGAAAAAATCAAGAAGGAATATTTAAATGATAAAATATTGGAGAACTTTCTATTTATGGAAAGTGGTTAACCATAAAATAAGGAAAATGGGTTAAGTGACCTAAAAATGGGTTAAGTGACATAGAGGATGAAAGTATAAATAAGATAACCATGGTCTCTTGTATATCATCCTTTTTGTGGATCAATGGAGAGATTCATGTGACTATCTTTTGGAGTATTGATGGAGAGATTCTTGTGAGAGAATCTTATTGGTATGTATCTCTTTAGCATGATTAAAGATCTATTCTAAGGAACAGAGTGTGCACTACTGACATGTCACGTACATGTTGATAGATTGATATCTGTTGAGGATTGTTTCCTCATCTCAGTTGGTGTTGAGGGTGTAAGTTGAGTCTTGCATTATAGAGATGGTTCTCTTGTGGATTTGTACTCTATTTAGTTGTTGTTGATAAACCCTTGGATTGTCATCCATAATAAAAAGAAAAATTGTACATACATATTGTGTTCTTTTTGTTCCTTGTGGTGATGACTTGTTGATGATATATTGTTGATATATGTTGTTGATATATGTTCTCATCTAACTGGTTGTAAATGAAAGCTATGGGTAATGAATAAATGTTTAATGTTATCTAAGAATTTTTTGTGGAAGAGGGAAGTTTTGGGAAAAAGAGCCCCACACTCATTCACCCCCGCTATAAGTGTGGTAGGTCTATCCAACATATACCACTTTAAAATTCAAATGAATTTTCCTCTTGAGTTTTGAATCTTGACTCCTGAGAATTGAATACTAACAGGTTAGAATGATTACCCTTGTTTGCAAAGATGTGAAATGATCCTTGCTTCCAAATTGACAGGGAAATAATTGAATGCCATTCTATGAAGTGTTGAAGGGGTCTTGAAGGGAAATGGAATCTTCAAATTTGATCACTAGAAATTAGTGCTAAGGATTTTGTTGATATTTAATAGAAGTTGTTGAAATTAATGATCCCTAACCAATATCTAAAATGTCATATGTTTATTGGATATTTTGTGGAAAAACTTTCATAAATCTTGAAAGTATGAGGTGATTAACTTGTCATTAACAATGTGGGATGATCTAGAATTAAGGGATTTTCCTCAAAATTGAAACATCTCAAGTGTTAGTAAAGTTATGCATGTCTATCCTCATACTCTACAAGACTTCTCAATCCATATGAATATGTACATTTGTCATTACGTTAGTGATCAACTGTCTTGTTTCACAAAACTAAAGCTAAAATTTATGCTTCTCCAATTGCTCACAAACATAATGGTAATGCAATTAAATTCTCTTTATTCTTTCATGAAACCTAGTATTCTTAGCCATTTCAATGTGTAGGGACCAAATTAATTTAAGTCTAATAAAATCCATAAATTGAAACAAATAATATTACTTCTACACAGAAAGACTAAGTAATTTCTTTCATTCAGCGTATAAGCATGTTAAATTAATTAATGAACAAAAATCTAATGAATTACACAACAAAATAAGAATTACTTAACAGAATAAAAATACCTCTTCTCTAATGCTAATTCCCGCTGATCTGGTTTTCCTTTCCCTACTGCTTTGCCCAGCCTGATGCACTGACCAAGCCCTGCCCAAAAACTGACTAACCACCCAGCCATCTAGGAGCATCCTGTTCGACTCCCTAGCTCCAGGATACCGTAAGGAATCCTAGCCCCCGTGCCCAAAACCCCCAACAACCCGGTGCCCCCTGCAATGGTTCACCAAAACTTGAGAACCCAACCCCTCAAAACCAGAAGATGTCCAACAGAAATACCGACCTCAAAAATACAGACCTCCTCCAATAATGCTCCTTCCCCCAATTTTCATAATCATCCCCTCCCATAGGAGTCTTCCTCATCATATCTCCCCCTTCACCGACTCTCCTCCCCTCCATTAATTACCTTATCCCCTCCTTTATTACCTTATCCCCTCCTTTATTATCTTATCCTTTCCTTTATTATCTTATCCTTAACCTGTCATACGTAAAGTTTCATAAAGATTAAATTAAAGTTATTAAGCCCCTTAATTTATTACC
>ML819926.1:133555-163461 GCA_009831015.1 Picea engelmannii | reverse complement strand
GACGTGAGAGTAGTTAAGTTGGGGACCGACTAAAGTTTGACTAAGATAGTAGACAACGTGCTCGTGGAGCTCATCATCTTCCTGAACCAGAACCATACCAATCATATCCTCAGACACAACGATATAAAGTAAGTAATCTCTATTGTAGTTAGGAGGCTTTAGCAGAGGTGTTGATACCAAGGCCTTCTTCAAAGCATCGAAGGACTCCTGGGCTTGCTCATCCCAGATAAAATGGGTGTCCTTCTTCAAGAGACACATGAAACCATTAGTGATATTAGCATAATTCACTATAAATCGACGAAGAAAGTTATCTTTCCCCTGTAAACCTTGAAGTTGTATAATCATGCATGGGGGAGGCAATCGAAGTATTTGCTCAACCTTTAGTGGATATACCATGATCCCTATCTAAGAAACTAAAAAACCCAAAAGACGACTAGACTTAACGCAAAAGATGTACTTGTGAGGGTTCAAAAGGATTCTATACTAACGACATATTTCAAATATGAGCCGAAGGTGAATAAAATGATCCACTCTCTCGCGAGAGTGAGCAGTAATATCATCGAGGTAAGCTTCGACTATGTGCTTGAGATCATGAAAAGTGAAAGTCATGGCGCATTGAAAGGTTGCTACGGCGTTTTTAAGGCTGAAAAGAATTTTCCGATATGAAAAAGTACCCCAAGGACAAATAAATGTCGTCTTATGTTGATCCTCAAGTTTGATTTGTATTTGATTATACCCTGAAAATCCTTCCATAAAAGAAAACACTTCGCTTCCCACACACTCGTCAAGAATCTGATCGATGAAAGGTGTTGGGAAGTTGTCTTTAGGACAGACCTTGTTTAGGTCATGAAAGTCTATACATACACGGATGGTTCCTTGCTTCTTAACCACGGGAACGGGGTTGGATACCCATTCAGTCAAGGGAACTGGGTAGATGAAGCCAGCATTAAGTAGCTTCTCCACCTCTGCTTTAATAGCAGGGGCCTTTCGAGGGTTGACAGATCTAAGATATTTCCGAACAAGCTTAACATCCAGATAAGTTATAATCTCATGTTCGACAATACGAGGGTCGATCCTTGGCATCTCTTCATATGACCAAGAAAATACATCTCAAAAAAAAATTTAAGAGTTCGGTGTAGATCAGGATTTCTTCTGGCGAACAATCTGCACCGATATTTACATTTTCAACCTTGCCAAGGGTACGAGAGATGTCGATCGTGACAGTAGAATATATACTTGCCATGTTTTCTTTGGAATAAATGTCGTGCATATCAAGTGGAACCACGGAGTGACCAACTATCTCACTCAAAGTAGATCGAAAGTTGTCTTGTTCAATTCTTTCAAGATCTCGAAGAAAGTAAGAGCGATGATGCAATTCATCCCAAGGTTTGTCGAAACCATTCATGGCTTTGATGATAGCTTCGTTTGAAGGCAAAATCCCATCGAGGAAATCATGTAAACAAGACAACAAAGTGGCCCACACAGGCCTAAGAAAGGGATCCTTCTCATCCATCGGCGAGGGAAAAAGATCAGGATCGATGGAAGAGTCAAGAACAACTTAATACGCAACCTTTGTTGTTGATAGTGGCATGGCCATTCCAGCATGCAACTGAACTTTACAAGATGAAGTCGAGGAAGCTAGGGTCCACAAATCACTAAAATAGGAAGTGCAGAAAGGAATGGACCTCCCAGTCGAGGTGGGCCTACTAGACATGGCGTAAATGTGGTGAATCGGTGTCGTGAATTTGAAAGTACCCATAAGGGAAGAATACATTTCGACACCAATATTCTTAGTTGTCAGCTGAGAATTGTCGATCACAATGATCGATGATCCAAAAGATGCATTAGGACTAGAGTACGTAAAGGATAATTGGTCGATCGTCACGATCTTCCCTTCATGAGGAAAACAAAGAGTAAGGAAGACGGGTGATACGACGATGACCATAGCATAGGTCCAATTGCATCCTAGTAACAAGTTATAATCAAGAGGCACATCAACTACCTCTACCATCTTCCCACCTAATTGGACCGGAAAGGCAGGGAGAATACCATGAGGGTGGAAGAAATGACTGTCAAAATCAGTCAACATGTTCAATGACTTGGAAAGAGTCGGACAACTAAGAACTTTCCAATAGATATGGGACATCACACATGTAGCAGCGCCTTCATCAACAACCGCATGTTTGATGGTATACTTTGAGTACTCCACGTCGATTTGGAAATCCACATGGTAAGGAAAGTGAGGCTTCACATCTGTGATGTCAAACTTGATAACTTTTGAGCCACTGGGTTCTAGAGCTCCTAAAGTAGAGAGTAAGGCATTCCTCCGTGAAGGACATGTCTGGAGTACCTCCAAAGATGACATCGCACAAGGGGTTTGACCCAGATCCTCAACAATAGAGTAGTTTTAGGCAACTCTAGAATTTGGGTTGTGGGTAGAGTGCTTGAGTACTCCTTTCGAAATACGAGGCCGTGGCTCTGGTTTCTCAATCTATAAAGTCATCTTCAGAGGAGGGACCAGGAATATCTTGTGAAGAGCTATAGTCTCGAGATCAAGAGGATACAATAACTTTCGCATCGACCATATTGATACATAAATGGTCGTCATCTTTTGATGGTAGGTTTTGACCCCCACCAGTCACATTTTAGGCGTTTGAGGAGCTCGACTCTAAGTGTTGATTATGTGGGAATGGATTCATCAGCATGGCAGGTGATTGAGATAATAGCCTCACAACTTCTACAAGTTTGGGGCACAAATGGGTAAGGTGATCGTTTGTGCAAAGCTTACAGGGAAACTTCACCTTACCTCTTTCTTGTTTTCCCTCTCCAACATTATCACTCATCTTCTCATTATTTCCATTGCCCTTGGTTTTATTACCATTTTTCCCACCCTTACGAGTATTGCGTCCTTTCTTCTTATTCCCTCCTGGTTGTTGGTTACCATTTGCGTTGGTTGGTGATTGCATAGAATGTACATCTGTCGATTGAGTGGGGTTGGAAGACACAGACGAAGATGGTCCTCCTGTAGACAAGTTAAGAGACAAATATTTCAGATCTAACTGTTGGGATCTAAAGATCGTCTCTTCCTCAATGGTGACCCCGGAAGTAGCAACGTCCTTCAAGATAGGAGCGTGAAAAGACCTAAGGAACCATTATAAAAGAAAGGTCGAGGGTATAGGGGTCTTAATCAACCTCTTCCATCTACACCACTCCTGGATATTGTCCGAGATATGAGTGGCAGTGTCCTGGCGTAAACTTGACAACAATTCTAAGCCAACATCGTAACGAATGGGCAAATGGAAGTGGTTAAGAAATACCATCACCAATTGACTAAAATTCTCATATGCCCCCCTATGTATCTCAATATACCATTTCGCAGCAACTCTGATGAGGGTGCGTTGAAATAACATCAACCGAATAGAATTGTCATCAAGGGAATTCGATGAGCACCAAAGGTAAAAGGTAGTGACGTGATCACCAGGATCCTCTCCATTCTTACCTTAGAAATTTAGGATGTCCAAAGGAAGCTTGGTGGGGATGGGGGGCCATGTAGGATCATACTCATGGGTTCATTCATTAACTTAGACAAGTCTGGAAGATTAAGCATGGCCAGAAAAGGGAGACGAGGTTGCAACATCTGGCCTCAATCTCTTGGGAAATATTGTGCTTGAGGAACTGTAGGCCATCCAGGGTTCTGATAAGCACCATGTCCATGTCTGGCATTATAAGGCCCTCCTCTGGGTTGGTTCATAAAAGGTGGGTTAGGCATCATTCTAGTAGGAATGTTTTGTTGAGGGTTATAGAAATTTCCCCCAGTCAGGTTAGATCCAAGTTGGGGGGTTCCCAAAGCATGAAATTAACCTCCTCCATGTGGGAATCTGGAGGATAGAGGCGGATTCGTCATGCCAAATGTATTGGTTGAAATCTGCACCGAGGAGGTAGGGTTGTAGGATGGAACTTGAGTTGAAGCTTGTCCGCCAGGTTGATTATTCCACCCAGAAGTAGAAGGATTGGTTCCAGGGTTAAAAGCAGGAATGCCTCCCACATTAGGAGTCATTTGAGGGAATTGAGATCCACCAAATGAAAAAGGAGTGTAGGGAGGTGTACTACCCCCGAGGCCAATGCTATCATTAGGGCCAACAGCTAGGTTGGAGTTTGAAAACTGCGAAGTAAAGTTGGACATACCATAAGAAAATGGACTAGAAGCCATAGGGATGGACTGAACATTGTAGCCCGGTGAGTGGCCAAGAGACCCAAAGGGGTTCGAGGCAGTAGCTTATGAATTCACTATAGGAAAATTCATAGTAATGATAGGTGCCTCCGGCACTACAACCATTGAGGTTGCATGAGTCGAAGGGGTGTCATTAACTATCGTGGGTGTGGGAGTCGAAGGGCTCCTAGTGTTCTGAAAACTAGGTTCAATACTCATCCTTGTAGAATCACAAGTCTAAACAGTGGATGTGTGTGTACCACATATAATAAATCTATGTCTTTTAGAAGGCAAAGACTCGAAATCCGGTGGTAACTGAAACAAGTGACAGGACCGGTGGGGAGGTTGGTATGACTCCACGATGACTCAAGACTCTAAATATACAAAATATATCCTAAGGCCTACTAGTAATCAAAAGAGAACACCAAAATTCAAATGGCCAAAATGCATGCAATCGGGGTAAAGTGGTTGAGTGGCCTCCTTCCCTAAAGAAGGTATGTATCGCCTAAGAGGGGCTTGAGACTCCCTGCTAAAGATCGGAGGTAACATAATCATTTATAAGGGCCCTCGTGGGCTTAACAACCAGTCGATCATATCCCCTCAGAGAGGTAATCCTCCATAAATTTTGTGTGTTGTCCAACCCTTATCAGACCCAGGGTACCTGCAGAATAACCCCTGTAAGTAACCTATGAGATACCTAAGTCAAGAAACTAATAAAATATTGTATAACCGATGCACAAGTGAGTAGTCGTAAGTTAGGTCCACCATATGGGCACGGTAGAAAAGCCTGAAACCTTGAAAGCAACGCCTCTCACAAAGGTAAAGGCACTCGCAAGATCCCCAAATATGAATAGATCCCCAGAAATAGCTCTGACGCTAGGAAGGTATCGGGGGGATATCCATTCAACCGAATCTGTGCAACCTCATGATTAACTCTAGTGTGAGAGAAGCCTCCTGATCTTACCAATTATACAATGGATTTCTCCACTCCCTGACTCATACACATATGTTGATTTAATTACCTTGGAGAATTTTACTCACAAAATCCTATTCCAAGGCACTAAATCCTAGGCTAGTTTGTGCACCCTAGAAAGTAAAATCGTGACTAATTAATTTTAAATTATAGCATTGATTTTAATGGCCATGATTACTCAAAAAGGTATGGTAGTGAAACTCATGGTGTTATGACTCTGCAAGAAAAGTAAATATGAAAATAATGCAAATTCCTAACTTTAACTCTTAATGAATGGTATGCTTCTAAAAAACAATGCAATTTTCAAATTCAACTGTGCAATTCAGAAGTAATAATGCAATCTTTCACTGTATGCACTAAGCTAATAAAAAAACTCAAAAGACAAAAATACCAAGCAATGCAAAATGCCTAATTTTTTTTGTATTTTCAATATAACAAAACTGAAAATGCATGGACTGAAGAGTAACTTGATATATAGCCCTATTGTGTATAAAACAAGACAACTCAAGCAGGATACCAAGCAGCAAAACACCCAGCCTAGTGTACAAGGACAACAAAAAATGAAAATATGATGAGAAAGACTTCGCCCATAAATTCAACCAAAGAAGGGTTTCATGTCATCCCACAAGCACTTAACATGCACTACGGAGACCTAAGAAGACTCAGCAAACATCAAATCCCACCCAACAACCACCAGACCCAACAAACAAGCAAGGAAAACTGATATACGTGATTTTTCAGGAAAACAGAGCGTATATATGCATCTTGCAGTGAGACAACATGCGTATGTATGCGACTGTCAAGGCAAAAAGCTGCGTATATGCTTCAAAACAAGGCCAGACAAGGGAGAAAATCCAAGAACTCAGACCCAGAGTGACCAAAAACTGTCAAGAAATAATACGACAAGAACCACAATAGAAACGAGAGCAATCTATGGAGAAAAGTACTCCAAACCCTAAAAAAGAAGAGCAATCCCCAGTATGGTCGCCAATTCTATTACGAGGAAAATCTCTCTATGGCTAGGGTAAACCACAACAGACAAAAATGACTGCAGAAATCAACTCTTTCCCAATAACATTCTATATAAACCAATATTCAAGTGAGATAAGAAAGAGGCCTACCTCGTCTAGATGTTCTATGAAGTCCATCGTTGAGCACTTCGACCCAAAGCTATATACCTACGACAAGTTCTCAACAAACAAGCAAAACAAGCATATGGTGGTAATATAAAAGGTTAGCACATTAGATAGCATAATCCATTAATAAACATAACAAATACGCCCATGGATAATAACTCATATATTTGCAAGATATTAATTGGATGGGAAAAGAGTATTTCTATTAATAAATGATCAGCATAAGTGAAAATATTACAGACTTTCGCGTCGGCAAGGTTCGGAACTGAGAAACTAAGTTCCTTCCAGCTGGGCCTCCACAACTTCAATCATCCACCAAAGGCAAGTTCATAAGAGAGAAACAATGAGGTTCTCAATCAATAAGGGAAGAGATTGGGGGCTGAAAATTGTGTTCAGACTTAAAGGATAAAGGGATACAGACTCAATATGAAGTAAATAATTCCTCCAGAGTAACTTTGCTCTCAAAGTTGAATTCTTTCTCCTTTTCCATAGCTTGGAATTGGCCTCTTTATAGCCTCCAAAATGAAACTAAAGGGCCAAGTCATAATGTTTCTCGTATATGGAAGGCCAAGGATCAGCGATCTCCTGTCATGACATGGAAACCCGACATTTAATTTCATTTTTTGGCATAAATCCCAATGTATGCGGTCTGTAGTGGAATTATATGCATGATGTATAGTGTGAAAGATGCGTATATGTGGAAGAATATTATTTTTTGTCTCTGGATTTTATCAACAGGGAAGATAATTCTGCATAGGGAAATGGAATAATCCCCTCTGTGCAAGATTTCATAGGGTGAGGCAAATCTTGCTATAACACTAAGTCTTGATATATCCTCAACATGAAATTCAAGACTATCTGTACTCAGCAAATGTGTGTCCTTGTCTCGGTCTGCGTGCCCATTAAATAGGGAGTGGGCCCTAACTTCCATCCAAGGTCCAAGCTAACCCGCAGCATCAACTTAAATACAATTTGTTTGGCATCCCATAATGTGTTGCACTTATGGTACAATGGTTAAAATGTTGGCATACTATAGGGTAGGTCAGGGATTCTAGCCCCACTGACCATTGGTTGTTGCATTGTTTTTTTATCAACCATATCATATAAATAGTATGTTGGTTGGCCTATAGTTTTAATGCCCCCACAGGGTATGGATTATGGTTACATTGTATTTGAATAAAACCATGGGTCGAGGGATTATCCCTCGACCCTTTTTCTGCCCATTTAAACACTTCAACAAACTTAAATATAAGTCATCGCATGTATGGTTAAGAAACAAACGCGTGATATATTAATGAGGTCATTAGGTTGTTTGGCGGGAGACTTGGGTTCGATCCTCTAGGCTCCAACTAAAATTTTAAACAACCCAATCCATAAATGGCCAATGGGAGGTTGCAACATGGAAGCCTCTCATTGGTCTATCATTTCCATGTGTCAACATACAATTAGTCCACATGTTCCATAAGGATTTCTCAGTCACCTGCTTAGTCAAACATAAGGTGTGCCATGTGGCTTCTTATGATGCTGCCATGTCAACAATATACAGATGTATGGTCATGCTAGGTGTCACCCTTTCAGTGGTGATAGGTGTCACCTTTGACCCTTTGATTTGACTTTTTGCCTAGTTTGACCTGAACTTTGACCAGCCACATATTTTTCATATGAACTATGTTTGAGGTTATTTTTGCACCGTTGGAAATTTATCATCGAGCTCTACGCATTGATGTAGTTTTAGAGAGAATTTGAGACAGTCAATTTTTTAGCATTGTTGAATCCTTCTAGACCTCTGTGAGCATTTCGAATCTTCTTGGACCTCTGTGAGCGTTTTGAATCTTCCTGGATCGTTCCTCCCCATTGGAAGCCTTTTGGACCAACAATTTTTTTTATCACTTAGCAACTAAGTGAGGGTAAAGATCCCTCACCTTCCCGATCTCAATCCACTTTTATTTACTTGGTTTCACTCCTTTAAGACCAACTCTAAGATATTCCACATCACCTCATTGTGAAGTCTTGATTCTTCTATAAAGAATAACATCTTCTAGTAGCCTGTCTAAATATTCTTGAGAAAAATCATTAACTGTCGGATCCTGAATACTTCCATCTTCATCCATAATCATAGGAGGCTCATAAAGTTTCATATTCTCAACATTTACCACTGAATACATTTGCATGTAGGATGGTAGATCTAAATGAAAGGCATTACTACCAATATTCTCTAAGATTTTGAATGGACCATATTGGATTGGCCTGAGTTTTTACCTTCAACGTTCATTCTATCCTTGTTGATATGTAACCATACTTGATCACCGACTTGGAACTGATGATCACCCAATGTCTATCATTCCTAGCCTTGTATTTGGCTTGGCTCTTCTCCAATTGTTCATATATTGCTTGATGTACCTATTGGATCCTCTGAATGAACCTTTTAGCTTTATCTGTATCATCTTTTCTATTCCCTTTACTTGCTTCTCCAAAAGCAAACTCCATAGGTGATTTAGGAAAGTACCCCAAACATACTTCAAAAGGAGTTTTCTAAGTATAGGAATGCATGGCATGATTATAGGCATGTTGTACATAAGGTAAGTGTTCATCCCATAGCTTAGGATGTTTGTTGTAGTATCCTCGAAGTAAATGTACCATTGTTTTGGTTACCACCGTTGTTTGTCCCTCTGTCTACGGATGAAAAGTTGTGCTCTTCTTTAACTTAGTGTCCATTAGCTCCCATAAATGAGACCAAAACTTTCCCAAAAAGTGAGAGCCTCAATCTGATATAATAGATGTACGTATACCAAAATGAACTCACACAGTAGCAAAGAACATATGTGTTGTATGTTAAGTTGTGACATGTTTCTTGCATGGAATTAAAATACACATATTACTAAATCTATCCATGGGGATGTATAAATAATCATGACATGTCCTGGACATCGGAAAATCTCCTACAAAATCCATAGAAATACTTTCCCATGGCTGAGAAGGTATTGGAAGTGGTGTAAATAATCCCAACTTTTTGTTGTTAGGCTTACTTGTGGCACACATAACACACCCTTTTACATACTTGTAAATTGTCTCATCCATTTGAGGCCAATAACAATATCTATGTAACTATGCTATTGTCTTACCCACCCCAAAATGACCAGAAATGAGAGATGTATGAGCTTCTCTAATCACGTTTAGTCTTTCATCCTTGGGTATACAAGCTTTCTAAGATGATATAAAAAAATTGCCATGCACATGATAATCTAACTGTTGATTGTCATGAATCAAAGACATATACACATATTTAAAATCAGCATCCCTTGCATATTGTTGAACATAACTTTCATGAGCTAATGGATCATACATAAGTATTGTAGATGCATTGATCACTGGTCTTGACAACATATTTGCAACCTTGTTATGAATACCTTTCTTATACTTGATTACCAAATGAAACTGTTGTAAGAAACCCATCCACCTGAAATGTTGTGACTGTTGTAACTTGGTATGTGACTACAAATAATGTAATGGCTAATGATTTATACGAATTATTGTCTCCTTCCCCATTAAGTAATGATTCAATTTCTTCACACATTGTACCAACGCGTACAATTCCTTACCATATGTTGGATAGTTAATCACGGCTTGAGTAAAAGTCTCAAAATGATAAAATATAAGTTTACCTCATTGCATCAAGACTACTCCCATGGCATATCCACTTGTAGTGGTTTGAATCTCAAATGGTTGTTGTAGATCTGGCAAAGCCAAAATTGGTGCGGTGCTTATCTTTTCCTTCAATTTCTCAAAGGATTTTTGTTTCTTGCCTCCGCATTGAAAGACCCGTTTTACACTTGTTAATGCATGTAGAGGGGCTACTATGAAAGAGAAATCATCAATGAATTTCCTCCAGTACTGTACTCCTCCTAAGAAGCTTCTAACTTCTGTGGCAGTGGTTGGCTTGGGTCATTTCATAATAACTTCTACTTTTGCAAGATCTTTCTTTAGCTTACCATTCCCTACAATGTAACCCAAATGTATCAAAGAATTTTTTCCAAGCTCACATTTAGACAACTTAATATGCAACTTCTCCTTCTTCAAGAGTTCAAACACTGTCTCGACATGCATTATATGATATTCCCATCTTCAACTGAAGATAAAAATATCATCTAAGTAGACGATGAAAAAATCATTTATGTAAGGCTTGAACACATCATTCATTACCCTCATAAATGGTGCAGATGCATTAGATAAACCAAATGGCATAACTAACCATTCAAACAAGCTCTGCTTTGTCTTCAAAGTAGTTTTCCATATATGACTTTCTGCAATCCTGATCTGATTGTAACCACTTCTCAAGTCATATCTTAGTGAAGTAAACAACATTCTTTAACTAATCCAAAAAATCATCAATCCTAGGAAGAGGATATATATTCTTTACTGTGATCTTTTTCAGTGCTCGAAAGTCAATATACATCCTCCACATACCATCTTTCTTTGGAACTAACACAATAGGAGATCCACACAGAGAGGAACTTGGCCTTATGATTCCTTTATCAAGCAACTCTTAAACTTGTGTCTTTATCTCTGCATTCTCTAGTACTGATGATCTATACATACCAATGTTAGGAAGAGGAGCATCTTGTTACAAATAGATTCATGTTCAACCTCCCTCTTAGGAGGAAACCCCATAGGTTCCTAAAATAAATCATCATAATTAGATATGATTTTGACCAACTTATGTTTATGATCTCGATCACAACCTGATAAAGCATATGATATCTCTTCTTCTTTTACTTTCACTACCATGAAAACAGAATATTTGGCTACATTCATGAGTCTCTTCATTTTCCCTATGCTCACCAAAGAAACATTATTTTTTATACGATGAGATCTAAAAATAAATTCAATCTCATCCTTGAAAAGGTGATATTTATTCTCTTTGCGGTAGAATATGGATTGTGTAATATACCAGATATAAAATGTATGCACAACAGAAATAAAATGCTAGTAATGGCAGAATAACAGCAATATAACCAGAACATTCACCACAATAGCACTAAAATGATATAAGAATAACAACAGAAATAACACTTTGAATCTGAAAGCAATGTTCACGGGCCTCTTCGAGGGGGCAACCTCCAATTGAGCAAAGCTCTATTACAATAATATCAAGGCTAGGGTTCTCATACCCTCGACTCCTATTTATACTAAAAAGAAGCATCTAGAGGAATATCCTTCTAGAAGCGGAAGCTTCTATTAGGTCTTCTTACATCTGCCTTATTATATTTTATTGAAAGGCCTTATTAATATTGACCTTTATTACATCTGAATATATTGTTCTACCTATGTGCAGTTTATGACCCTAACATGTCTTCCCCCTTAAAAATAGCCTTGTCCTCAAGGCTTGAGATGAGGAAATTGTTGCAGAATGGTAGCTGGTTCCCAAGTGGCGTCTGTTGGAGATGTATCTGTCCACTGGACTAGCACTTCCTTGATGGTTCTCTAATGTAGGTGATGCTCACGCTGGTCCAAAACTACTTCTGGCTGTAGCCAAATGGATCCTTCTTCAGCTAACTCTGGAAGGTTGGTTTGAATTTGGCACTTAGCTCCAATCACCTTCTTTAAGCATGAAACATGAAAAACAGGATGTAGCTTCGAATGGCTGGGCAAAGCTAACTGATAGGTGACGTGTCCCACATGCTTGAGCACGATATAAGGACCATAAAATTTGGGCGCTAGCTTCTAACAATGCTCAGCCTTGAGGGAAGTTTGCCTGTAAGGTTGCAGTCGAAGAAACACATGATCCCCATCTGCAAATTGACGTTCAAAGCGACCTTGATCTTCTTGTTGCTTCATGCGATTCTGTGCCATGACCAAATTCTCTTTGAGGCTATGGAGAATAGCCTCTCGAGATGTAAGTGTTAGGTCAACCGCTTGGATCTTCGAGGCACCCGGTAAGTATGAGAGAACTGAAGGTGGATTATGTCCATATACCGCTTCAAAAGGAGTCATGTGTGTAGTTGTATGGCATGAAGTGTTGTACCACCATTCAGCTAGGGGTAACCATTGAGCTCATTGATTTTGCTTTTCCGAGGCAAAACACCTCAAATATGTTTCCAAACACTTGTTGACAACTTTCGTTTGGCCATCAGTCTGGGGATGATAAGATGTGATGAGATGCAATTCGGTGCCTTGTATCTTGAACAGTTCTTGCCAAAAATTGCTTGTGAAAGTTGGGTCACGATCAGAAACAATAGAGTGTGGCATGCCATGAATATTGAAGACCTGATCCATGAATATTTGAGCCACCGTGGATGTTGTAAATGGGTGTTGAAGGGTGTAGAAATGAGCATACTTGGAAAGGTGATCAACAACCACCATGATGATGGATTTATTTCCCGATTTGGGTAAGCTGGTAATAAAATCCATAGAGATATCCTTCCAAATAGCAGGTGGAATCGGGAGCGGTTGTAGTGTGCCCGACGATTTGATAGTTTCTCCCTTGTTGCGTTGACACACATCACATTAAGCTACAAAATTACGAATGTCCTATTTCATACCATCCCAAAAAAAGGAACGTTTGACCCTGTCATAGGTTTTGGTAAACCTGGAATGCCCTGTTGTGGGTGTAGCATGAAGCTCATAAAGTATCATGGATTTAATCTTTGATTGTTTACTTAAATACATACGGCCTTTGTATCGAAGTTCCTCATGGAGCCAAGAGTACCCTGGAGAAGCTGGAGCATTGGACTGCAACTGGTGGATCAACTGCAAACTTTTGGGATCTTGTAGCCATTCCTGGCGAACGGCTTGGAGCCAATCTGGTACAATGAATGAAAGAGAAAAAAGGGATCCTTCATCTTCATATTTTCGAGAAAGTGCATCTGCAACCACATTGTCTTTTCCTTTCATATAAATGATCTCATAATCATATCCAAAGAGTTTAGTCACCCATTTTTGTTTTTCTGGGGAGGAAATGCATTGTTCCAGAAAATACTTGAGGCTTTGATGGTTTGTCTTAATTTGGAAACGTTGCCCCAATAGATAAGGACGCCATAGATCCACGGCATGCAGAATAGCCAACATTTTCTTTTCATAGATGGATTTGCCCAGATTTCTTTCAGATAGTTTCTTGATGGTAAAGGCCAAAGGTCGACCCTCTTGCATAAGGACAACACCAATTCCTTTCCCTGAGGCATCACATTCCAACACAAAGGTCTTTGTGAAATTGGGAAGGGCGAGGACTGGAGTGGTGCACATGGTCATCTTAAAGGTTTGAAAACGTTGAGCAATGGCTGGAGTCCAAGTGAAAGAGTTCTTATTTAGGAGAGCAGTGAGAGGTGTTGCAATCTTCCCATAATTCTTAACAAACTTGCGATAATACCATGTTAAGACTAGAAATCCATGCAAGCTCTTAAGAGTATTTGGGTGAGGCCAGTCTTGCATACTTTCAATATTTTTAGGATCCACCCTGACGCCATCTTTTCCAACCAGATGACCCAAGTATTCTACTTCTAAGGCACCAAAAGCACATTTAGACTATTTCAGAAAAAGTTGGTGTTGAGAGAGTAGATGGAGAACTCGATCCACATGAGAAAGATGTTTTGTCCAGGTTTTTCTATAGATGAGGATATCATCAAAGAAAACTAAGACAAAATAGTGGAGAAAAGGATGGAAGACATGATTCATGAGGCTTTGGAAGGTGGAGGGGGCATTACACAAGCCAAAGGGCATGACCAAAAACTCATAATGGCCCTCGTGAGTTCTAAAGGCAGTCTTGGGAATGTCTGCCTCTTTCATATGTATCTGGTGGTAGCCTGAACGAAGATCTAGTTTAGTGAAGAATTGGGTGTCACTCAATTCATCCAGGAGGTCATCAATGACAGGAATGGGGAATTTGTCTTTGATGGTAAGTTTGTTGAGGGTAGGGAAGTCAGGACACATTCGCCAAGAACCTTCTTTCTTCAGGACCATGACCACAGGAGACGAGTAGGGGCTCGTACTAGGGCGGATAACGCCTGCATTAAGGAGTTCCTGGACCATTTTCTCAATTTCATTTTTTTGGGAAAAGGGGTGACGATATGGACGGATATTGGGAGGAAGGCTTTCGGGTACAAGGGGAATGGAATGATCATGAACACCACGGGGAGTAGGGAGGCCTTAGGGAGTGGAAAAGACCAATGGATGTTTAAAAAGGATGGCTTGGAGGTCTTGCGGTACCGAGGGTGTCTTTGTTGCTTGTATGGCATGGAGTTGGGCGATAACACCAAAATGACCCTTTTTGAGCAGCTTATCCATGCGATGGGAACTAATGATCTCAGGTGAACCGGCGGTGATGCCTTGGAAATTATATTGGTGGCCTTCCTGGTCGAATTGCATGGTTAAGTCTTTAAAATCCATGAGAATGGGACCCAAAGTCCTTAGCCAGTCTGCACCCAACACAATGTCACAACCTCCCATGTCGATAGAAAACATATGGGATTTTAGGTGGTAGTCATCAATTTGGAGATGCACATTTTCACAACACCCTCCACATTTCATGGAACCACCATTAGCAATCATGATTTGGAAATTATTGACGGCATGGATGTAGCAATGAGTTTCTTGGGCAATGCAGCGATGAATAAAATTATGGGTGATGCCACCATCAACCAGAATGATGACCTTCTGATGCTTGATGTAACCGATTCACTTGAGGGTTTGGGGAGCGCAGAAGCCAGTGAGAGCATTGAGGGAAATGACCAGTTCTACTTCGGGAGGGTCTGAGGGAGGGGTTATGTCAGTGGATTCAGGTGACTTAGATATAAAGGGAGTTTCTTCATCTTCTTCCGAAATCTCCTCGGAGATGGCCATAAAAATCTTTTGTTCTTTACACTTGTGGCCCAGGAAATATTTGTCATCCCAGTTATAACAAAGGCCTTTGAGTTGGTGTTCATCCATTTCAGCCCTGGTCAATTTTTGGATCTTTAGTGGAGCAGAGGGAGTAGTGGGATTTACTGGTTTAGGGCTAGGGATAAAGGAGGGATTGTGGTTTTGAGAAGATACAACCTGTTGTGCTTATTTATCTCTTTTGATAGCCTCCACCCAACTCTCAAGCCAAGCCATGAGGACATGGGCACGAATTTCATCCTTGAGGCCACTGATAAAACACTTGTGAAAAAAGGCATCAGACATGTCCTCTGTTCTAAATCCAGGTGCCCAAAGGCAGCTATAAAGTATTCCATTGTTCCTAATTGTTTCAGCTTTGTCAAACGGCCCAAATGGTTGGTGTCAGTGTCAAAGCGTTCATAAAGCTCTGCCACAAAGTGTGTCCAAGCAATATACCCTTGAAGAGAAGTTTTTCTCCATTGCCACCATTGCCAACGTTCTTGTATATGGAGAACACCATACCGGATTTTGGCCAAGTCATCTGTAATGCCGTATAAAGATAAGTAATGTTCCATTTGGATTACCCAACCAGTGGGGTCTGAGCCATCAAATTTGGTCACATCCACCCGCGGAAGGTGTAGGTCACGTTGAAGGTGGTGGTTCTGCAAGGTATGGGAATGAGAGGAATGGTCACCTTCAGTATGTGGAGGTGAGGAAGAGGAAGGGTTATCTATAGGGATATGCAGTTTGGTGCAGAGTGCCGAAAAGACTGATTCAAGATGGGTGGTGAGGTCTTGTTTGATTTCCCCCATTGAGGACTGCATGGTTGTATTGATGGCGGCAACATTGGCACTGAGTTGTTTCACTTCTTGTTGGGTCTCAATGAGACCAGATTGCAAGGTGTTGAAGCGAGCTTCCAAGTCTTGGCTACGAGTATGGGCCATGAGGATGGGGAAACTGAAAAGGGGTGGCCAGGGTAAAAAATTATGCCAAAAAATGATATGGATGAATGTGATATGGGAGAAGAGATGAATCTAATGGAATAGGTCTCAAATAATGGTGAAAAAAATTCCAAACTACTCCAGTCTGAAGAATACTGTAGAGAGGAAATGCCCAAATGTTTAACCAGAAAGAAATGTGTATTTACTTGGCAACCCGAACACAGTTGCGTGGTAATAGATCTTGTCTATTTTAATTTGTTTATGTTTCTGTCCCCAAGGGTTAGGTATTCAAGGGTTCTACAAACAAGGGTTTTCCCTGTGCTATAGCTCTCTGATATACATGCGGGGTCCAAGAGTAGTACTCAGCCCAATATCTCAGGGCGCTAACTAAGGAGGATAGACCGTACCCTTAGCCGTATTACCCGACTACCCAGGTACTAGAGAGTATCTTCCCGAGTGTTGTTCTCGGTGACACTATAGTAGTCAGGCAGCCGATCGATTTATCTAAAGTGAGCTTCAGGTAATCTAGGTTGATCCGTACACAGGTGTTGTATGATGTGCTACCACTCAAAGGGGTACCAACAGGGGTTACAAGGGTGGCCAATAGATGTGCGCTTAAGTACCACTTGTATTTCCTGCATGTATGAATCCCTCAACCGTGGGTTTATGCGCATAGCGACAGATCTCGGTGGCTTAAAGACGTCGGAATACGTCTTTACCCTGGAAAAAAAAAATTAACCCACACTTTCTGTCGAGGAAAGTGATCTGATACCACTTGTAATATACCAGATATAAAATTTATGCAGAACATAAATAAAATGCTAGTAATGGCAGAATAACAACAATATAACCAGAACATTCACCACAATAGCACTGAAATGATATAAGAATAACAACAGAAATAGCACTTTGAATCTGAAAGCAATGTTCATGGGCCTCTTTGAGGGGGCAACCTCCAGTTAAGTAGAGCTCTATTACAATAATATCCAAGCTAGGGTTCTCATACCCTCAACTCCTATTTATACTAAAAAGAAGCATCTAGAGGAATATCCTTCTAGAAGCGGAAGATTCTATTAGGTCTTCTTACATACGCCTTATTCTATTTTATTGAAAGGCCTTATTAATATTGACCTTTATTACATCCGAATATATTGTTCTACCTATGTGCGGGTTAGGACCCTAGTAACAGATTTGTTGTCAAATAGATATGGACTACCCAAGACAATGTCGCAAATGTAAAGAAGTACAACATATATCTCAACCTCATCAAAGAACTTGGTTGTAATTGCAAATATGATCTAACACTACTATGTTACCTGCAACTTAGCATCTTCACACATCGAACCTAATGAATATGGTTTTTTATGAGGTGTCGTCTTCAAACCCATCTTCTTGACA
This sequence comes from Picea engelmannii, assembly GCA_009831015.1. Taxonomy (NCBI): domain Eukaryota; kingdom Viridiplantae; phylum Streptophyta; class Pinopsida; order Pinales; family Pinaceae; genus Picea; species Picea engelmannii. The sequence continues at coordinate 145,956 of ML819926.1, read as the reverse complement.
ATTGCTTCAGTTATTAGGTTAACTTGAGATCCACTGTCAAACAAAGTATCTATCTTTGTATGCTTGACTCTAACCCTCACATGGAAAATCTCGCTTATCTTCTTTTGATCAATAACACTTTCCGATTTAGTAGATTGAACTGAAGAAATAGTATTAGATATGAATTTGCTTCCTATTGCCATGATCTTAGATTCATCTCCTAAATCTGATCCCAGATCCTATCGAACTGATGCAGCAGTCTTCTACTTCCCTTTATCCTGAAACTTCTTTGGTTGTAATTATGGATGCAGCTTCCAACATTGTGATTCATCATGCCCTTTTCTCTTACAGTGGGAACATGTAGGTCTTTCTTCAGCTTTCTTTACAATAGTTGACTTCTTACTCTTCAATTTTCCTTTCGGTTTCTTTTTGAACTTGTGTGGATTCTTATCTTCAATCACATGCTTCCCCTTACTAGCCTCCAAATGAGTAGCTTGTATTGATAATTCATCAATGCTAGTAGGGTTAAACATCATAATAGTGTGTCGAAGATATGAGTGCATGCCACCAATATACTTTAGAAGAGTTTCCCGAACATATATTGGAATTCCTAAAGATAATACTTTATTTTTAAATTCTTGCATATATACATGGATATTTTACCCCTTGCCTTGTATGAGATGTTTCCATTCCATAATTGTTGTTTGCACATAAGCCAATGGATAAAAAAAAATTATAATTGCAACAGTAAATTCATCCCAAGAAGAAATTATTGTTCCATGTTGAACAAGATCAACTTTTGTCTTACTCTCCCACCATATTAAGGTTGTACCACCCAGACAAACAGTAGCTAATTGTATCTTTGTAGTGTCTTCCACGATCCTTTGCACCTTACAATATACCTCTATCTGCTTGATCCAATTTTCCAACTTCTCGACATTCAATTCTCCATCATATATTGGCAATTTGAACTTAACATCCAATTTTGATAAAGGAAAATTATGAGAATTAAAAGTCTTCTTAGTGGATTTCTTCTTATGTGAAGAATGTTCACTTGCAGATAATGAATATGGTGAGGGTGGTTCAGAAGGTCCACCTCCTCCTTCATCTTTAACTGGGTCAACTTTCTCTGGTTTATCTTCTTCCTTGACCTTCTTTCGACCCTCATACATTTCTTCTACCATGGATTTAATTAAATTAAAAGCCTCAAAGAAATCATCTTTAGAGTCATAAGGATCCAATTTTCTTAGCGAAGTCATCTTTCTTCTTCGATTAAATCTTCTCAAACCAATCTCTGTATTATAACTTGGAAGCTTTCCTTCTCCTTGCTTGGAGTTGGACCTTGTAAGCATTCACTTGCAACCACTTGTCAAAACCTGTCTCTAATACCAACTTGATCCAAAAATTCCTTAGATGCTAATTAGTCTTTAATACATATAAGCATCTACTTGATCTTCAAAATAATAATGATTGTTTGACTGATTGCAAAATACATGTGAAATTACTTATCGATCCAAATTCACTTTAATGATAAACAACTTGCAATATAATTGAGTGAAATATAATAACAATACCAAAATCACATACACAAGTTTGTTAATGGATTTCACCCAATTTGGGCTACGTCTTCAGGTCTTCTTCCAATAGATACCTCCTTATTAATGCTCAAATGCTTGTATTTTACAATGACATTTTTACACGTTGCTCAAACTCAAAAACAGAGTGCACCATCATATTCCTTGTGAAATTCCAAGAAAAATGATTATAAACTTCATATGTTTTCATCAAAGAACCTCTTGGAACGCATTATGGTGCAATCCCAAGTATTGATACCTCCTAGGCTCAAACTTCGAGACTATTCGTACTCTACAAATGTGTGTCCTTGTCTCGGTCCATGCACACATTAAATAAGGTGCGGCCCCTAACCTCCATCCGAGCTCCAAGCTAGACCATGGCATCAACTTAAATATTATTTGTTTGACATCTTGTTATGTGTAGTGCCTATGGAACAACGGTTAAAACATTGGCATACTATATGATAGGTCAGGGATTTGAGCCCCACTGACCACTGGTTGTTGCATTGTTTTGTTATAAACCATACCATATAAATAGTATGTTGGTTGGCGTATAGGTTTAATGCCCCCGCGGGGTATGGGTTATGGTTACATTTTATTCAAATAAAACCATGGGTCGAGGGCTTATCCCTCGACCCTTTTTCTTCCCATTTAAACACTTCAACAAACTTAAAAGTAAGTCATTGCATGTATGGTTAAGAAACAAACGCATGGTATATTGGTGAGGTTGTTAGGTTGTTTGGTGGGAGACTCGAGTTCGATCCTCCAGGATCCAACTAAAATTTTAAACAACCCTATCCATAAATGGCCAATGGGAGGCTACCCCATGGCAACCTCTCATTGGTCTATCATTGCCATGTGTCAACATACAATTAGTCCACATGTGCCATACAGATTGCCCAGTCACCTGCTTATTCAGATGTACGGTGTGCCACATGGAGTCTTGTGACGCTGCCATGTTAGTACCGTACGGATGTACGATCATTCCATATGTCACCCTTTCATTGGTGACACGTGTCACCTTTGACCCTTTGACTTTTGACTTTTTACCTCGTTTGACCTTAACTTTGACCAATCATATCTTTTGCACACAAACTCCGTTTGAGGTGATTTTTGCGTCGTTGGAAAGTTATCGTTGAGCTCTATGCATTGATGTATTTTTTGAGAGCATTTGATATGGTCAAATTTTTAGCATTTATGAATCCTTCTGGACCTCTGTGAGCATTTCAAATCTTCTTAGACCTCTGTGAGCGTTTTGGATCCTCCTGGATCACTGACCATACATTTATGATGGTCAAAGAACTCACTAGTAATCCAAAAACAACATGCATCAAAATGGTATTTCCATTAGATGTCGCGTGAAACAAGCTGGTCTCCCCATCAAACCTATGAAATATTCCAAAGAAGTAACAAACAAACACTTCCATCCAAAAACTACCCAATGGAGAATGTTGTTGTGATCAACCAATCAAATGGAGAAATAGGATTTTATGACTTTACAATTGATGGAATGCATCAATATTAAGTCCTCAAGAAAGTGACCATATGTTGCCATGATTAATCACAAATACAACCATAACACACCCTAGCAGTTTATATTGATCCAGGATTTTCTTACTCCTCTTATCTAAATATATATATAAAGTTCTACTAGCATAAAAAAGGGAAATTTGATACCTAGATGAATTGATTCAATTACAATGATTATGGTGCCAATATGGATAACATGTTTATGGTGAAGCATCTTGTTTTGACTCAATAGAAGGTGTGGGATTTTGTTCTTAAAAATCAGTAGTAGAAGAATCATGTGAACTTTCAATCTCATGATTTGGAATCAACAACGGACAAGCAAAAATATGGTGCAAGATATGATCCTTACATATCAATAGTAGAAGTATGGATTTCATATGGATGTGAATTCTCCTAATATGCATATGGCTCATTTTGGTCTCATCTCAAGCTCAATAAGAGTAACAATTCCCTGCTCATATTTACTAAGTCCACCACCTATATGTCCCATATGAAAAAGTATTTTGGAACCAAACCCTTTAGTATGCTTCTCAAACTAAGAATAAAACTTCTCGTGAGTAGCCAATAATACATGAGAGGACATGACATCAAGCAAATACTACATATAATTTTGCAAGGTGTCAAGTATATTTTCCTTCTCCCATAATTCATTCATAAATTATTGATATACAAGATCTAAATTTCATTCCATCTCATTAATATGCATAGTCGAATTAGAAACTTTCTCTTTATATTTCTTCAAAATACTAACAATAAGACTGGAATCTTTCTCAAAATTACAAAATATGCATCAAATACCTTTCCTGAATTGATATTTCTTAGCTTCCAATGAAATTACTTCTTTGATAAGGCCCTTGATTGAGGTGTTATAGATCATATATGGATTTGTTGTTATTGTCTAAGTTGGGAAGGATGAGGTCATAATTAGGCTTCAAATCCTAATACTCATCAAACAGGCAAGCATTATCATCGTAGTGTGGAATAGTCTTGTCATAAGCCTCAAAAATAGATTCTTAAAAAAAATGACCTCATCTTATGGTCAAGTATTAGTCTCCTACATTGTATCAACCTACTCCTTAAGCCATGTCTCATAATATTTCAATTGGGTAATAATATCCTACAAAAGTTTCTTTATAGTAAATTAATATGAGTCAATTGGGTAATAATAATATACTGCTAACTCACATTATTTTACTTTAGAGAAAAAATTTCATTGCAAAGTTGAGAAATGTGTTAATTAATCTTGGTAATGGTTTCCTACAAAGAAGCAACTTTCTTCTCACATATTTTTTGGAGAAATTCTCCTTCTTCAAGGTGTTTCTTAATAAGTAATACTTTGTTGTTTTTTGATATCATCGGTATTTTTTCTTCATAAATATCATCCATAGTAAAAGATGACATAGAAGAGCAACCAATCATTTTAAATATCATTGAATTGACTCCACAATGCCATTGAAAGAATCAAAATTGGACCCTGTGTGCCAAGATATGGCCAAACACTCCAATAACCTCTTTAAAATATATAAATTGCACAACAATTGATTTCCCTCCAAAACAAGATTTCTCCTAAAATATAAGGTTGAAAATTCCCTCTCAAATATTAGAAATCTTTCTTTGTTTAAAGATTCAAAAGTATAGCCAAGGGAATGGTTCCTTCATCTTTCTTTTCTCAACAAACCAACTTTATTAATCCTTTATTTTTCAAGTTGACATGTGAAGTATCTCCATGTCCAAGGGATGGGACTAATCCTTTCCAACAAACCAATGAATAATAGAGTGGCATGATATCTACCACGGAATCTTTATGGCATAGCCAGTCCGACCAATGGACACACTAATAGACTTCCTTCTAATTCCTGGAGGAGTCAAAGCAGTATTTAACCTCTACTAATTGAGGTGACAATTTAGCCTCTTCTTAGGGAGATACTAGTGTTACCATATTTCCAACATAATAGCACTTAATAGCTACTACAAAGGTAAAATATTTGACAACAATTCAATATGTCATGAAAATAATGATAAAAATAATCCAAACTTGAGTAGAAAGGACCTTGGGCCACATTGGTGGTGGGGCTAATCACCATGAACCCATCTCATAGGCTCCACCCACATATCAAAATACTTATGGGGGAGTATAAAAGTTCTATACCAAGCTTAATACTTGGGGCCATTAAAGGCACATTCCATGGATTGTATTGAAAAATCAATCTGATCTATTGGAGGTAGCTCCTACAAATTCAAGGTAGCCCCCGTTGTCATGTAGTACTAATGCTAATAGCATCTTGCACTTGACTTTGTCTAGAATCCATGGTAGACATATCAAAATTTCCACCCTCATAGGTAGACATAAACATATTATCGTAAGGACCTGACTCAAGTTCCTCCTTCTTTTATTGCTTTCTAACAAATTTCTTGGCTGCACACTTGGCTTTAGAACATTGTTAGTAGTCCATGGTTATAGAATTTCTAAAACATAATGTTGTTCTTAACTATAGATTACAAATTTTCACTTGAGTACTCACATACAACTACCCACCTAGAGGTATGATGTGCATATTACTATTGTGTTGTTTCCATGTGTGACACAAGCAATGATGCCAATATGAGTCTCTAGACTATCCTTATGTGATGGAACACCTTCTTTAAATCCCCCCTACCTTATCCTATATGTATGACCTCTTAGGGATGTCTAGCGCTTTCATATGATCCTTGTATTCCTTCTCTTTCTTGGTGTTTAACCCTTTCTCTTCGATTTGGTTCACTTTGACCTTTGGGGCACTCATTTGGAGTATTTCCTAACTTTATGGTCAACCGAGGGTGAAAAACCTCAATTGGGTTTATAATCACTTGGGATGCCTCACCATTGGTCCATACAACCCAAATCCATTTTGGATTGATATTTATGGATTCCAATGAGTCAAACCTCCTTAACCCTTCATTATCTCTTATATAGTGGGGAGTGTACCATGGATTACTAGAGAGGGTATTGCACTTGTGTTTCATGGCACGTAGAACATAGAGGTGTTTTGGGCACATTCACCCTTGATATTGAGTGAACATGCACATTATGACTCTTCCATGTGACTCGGGCCCTCTAAATGATAACCTAATGTACACATATGCCTTGAGGTTAATCTCATGCCTATTTATACCCTTCTATTCCTCTTTGTAAAGTCTCTTAGATTCTTCTTTCCTTCTCTCATTATCTTGTAGGTATAGACTTGGATTTGCCACACATTTTTATCTAATCTCCCTTCAACCTCTTCTGCACTCTAAAGATACTTATACATGTCATATCAAGAACCTCTATGGGTACCTTGTATGATTAGTTGGGATTAAACTTCAACTTTTGTTGATTAATCCTAGGGCATCTTCATTAGAATAGTTATAATCATGCATTGGATTATTCAACCCTACAAGCTCAAGCGAGGTTCCATCACAACTAGGGCAAGGGAAGTATCATTCCCCCTGAGGCAACTTGGGTCTCTCTACTCGACACATTCATCGATTTATCTTGTGTGGTAGTATATATAATGTTATTTGAACATTTAGATATATATCTTTGTATTGGATATCGGGTACAAGTATTGTTCTCCTAGAAAGGTTAGATGCCTATGTAGGATAATCCAGGATGTGGATCACTCTTGGATACTTGTGACAACTCTCTTATTCATACCAAGTAACTTCAACACCTACAACAACTAATTCCAAGTGAGTTCCTTTCATGCTTCTTTTTGTTTTTTCTAGCATTAGGGTTTTAGTTCACCAAACAAATCTTCGATAAAATAACCTTGGATTGTTGGTTTATTTTCCTTTGATAATTTGGTGACTCCACTCTCTCTTTTCCCCTCTTTATTAGTGTGTGCATGGTAGGTTAGTATTCAATCCACACCTCAAATTGTTTGTGGTATCACAAACCCCTTCATTAAATACATTGATGAGAGGTGAAAGGATTGAATTATGGTTTAGAAAGATACATGGAAGGAACGATTGAAAAATCTGCAGAATTGTTAAGCAAGTCACCCATGATTTGGAGTTCCAAGTTTTAAATTACCCTTGGATGTGAGGGGTTGGATGAATGAACAGATGAAGGAGGAGTTGTAATAAAAAAAAATCCCCTTACACGTTGAATTCGATAAGGTGTTGTAGTCAACAATGGAGTTGTGTAAGGAATGGTAATTGAGAAGGACAAAATGGTAGAGGGATACCACATAACACCAGATTTAGACATAGGGGTTGAAAAAGGTATCTTTCCAAAGATGGATTATCATCTACTTGAGTTTATTATTGGGATAAATGGAAATCAATAATATAACCCAACTTTACCTTATTCACTCCAAGCTCCCTTTCTGGGGTGTCTTCCTTCTTCTTTCTTTTCTTAAGATCGTTATCATGCCCTTTATTATTTCCATAATCACCATTGGGATCATTCAGAGTCTTTTCATATCCATATACAAGTGTTGTGCCATGAGTGGTAGTGGAATTTTGTTTCTCATAGGAATTTTCTATTGCAACAATTTGCTTCTCTTACCATTAATATTAAGGTTTATCAAACTCTTTCCTTTGGTATTATTGGGCACCAATGCCTTCTCCTCTCTATGAAATTAAATATCCCTAATTTTCTTCTTCTTCTGCAGCAAGGCTAGGTCTCAAAGGGTGTTTCTTAAAATGAGGAGGGTTCCACATGCTCATGTTTACCAAGATCAATGGTCCACCACCAGGGTATCCCATATTTGTTGGATATGTGTTGTATCCTTTGTAGGTAGACTTAGTCACATCCTAGCAGGGTTTTAGGAACTGACCCCCAAATGAAGGGGATCTAAGTGGAACCATACCCACCCTCTATTAGTGGGGAATCAGGATATATAGATCCCCCCATATAGGGGTTCAAGGGAAGAGCCCCCGAGGAAAAAATTATGGTTCATTATGTATTATTTTAGCCTATGGTTTCAATACATTATAAACTAATTCTAGTTGAGGAACTAAGTTGTAATCTAATTTGAGTTAATGGATTAGGGTTTTGGATGCTAAAAAATACCTAAATATTGTATGGTGAATGCTTGAGTTAATACAATGAGATAAAAACAAAGGTGCAAATCTCAATTAAGCTAGTTTTTCCCTATTGAGGGTTTCCAAGGTAAATCCGTGTACTATGTGTGTGCCATTGTTATTATTATGTTTTAAATTAGATTAGTATTTATTTTCTTGCACACATTTATCAAACACATCAATCTTCTTGGTTATTTAAAAACCTTTGTGATACTTTTATGTTTTCTCTTTTTTTTGTCAACCCATATGTCAATGGAACTGATGGAGGGGAATCTCTTATTTCCACCTCGACCCTTCTACCCTCTCACTACTCACGGTCATCTATATCAATATCATTATTTGTTCATCACTACAGTCATGATTTTTTCCATGTTTTTCTATTCATAATTTAATGAATTTTTCATCTTCAAGAATTGATCAATACTCTTCATTCTTATTGTCTAGATAATCTCTAGTTTACCACGAAGATTTATTCTTATTAATGTCCCAACTCTTCATATGCATTTTTCCCTCCAATCTTAGGGTATTCTAGGGATTTATTGGGGGATAGGATTTCCCTCTTTCCTATAGAAATTGGCATAAGTGAAAAGTATTGATTTATCCTTGATTTGTTCCTCCACATTGTTACTTATCCTCCTATATTTTAGAGATGTTCATTTATTACTCGCAAGACCTATGCCCAATATTCCAAGATAGCCTACCTCTAAAGTTGGGGATAGGGATGATGTTTGAAGTCTCCTTGTAGGTAGAAAGCATGGGATTGATGACACCATGGGGATTATAACATCAAGGTGTATCCTCCTAAAACCTAAAAGAATCAATTATTTCAATGGCTCTATTATAAGTTGCTCTTGTAGAGAAAGTAAATCTCCCTAAGGAAAAGTGCATAGGGAAATAAGAACTCTATTTTTTCCCTTGAATAACTATTTTTATATTACCACCATTTGCTTGATGTATTCTAGTGAAAAAAACCTCAAGGTAAGGAATCGAGGTAGCCTATATGAATTCTAAGAGAAACCATACACCATGATCACTATATAATCCTAAAAAATAAACCAACCCCTTTTCTTTGGGCCCTTGTCAAAATGAAGATTTTTCTTTCCCTTTCCCTATAAAGGAAGTAAAGGGGGTAGTTATCCAAAAATAACATGAATTCTTCTCCCCATAAAACTATCAATGAATTTCTTAGTTGTGAAGGCCTTATTTTCCCTAATATGATTTGTCCATTTAGTGAGTAGGTGAGGCTTTCCAAACTTGTATAACACTTCAATATCAAATGAATCAAACTTGTATTCATGATGGAAAAGCATGAGGGAGACCAAACAATATGAATAAAACCTAAGATTCTAGATCACTGGAAATTTTATAACTAGTGGTGGATGACCTAACCTCAGTACTTATCACGCTTGAATATTTTTTGGAATACTTGAATTCCATTAAGAATGGAAAACATGAAAAACTCTACAATGGATTGGAATCTCTATCTAACACTAACAGTAGCATGGAAATAAATTATTGGGCCTATCCATCTAGGAGACTAATAGAAATGACATCTTTCTAGGAAATTTTTGTACCGAGTCTAAGGAACTTCTTTAAAAATTATGTTTTTCATGTGTAGATGCATCCATGTACTTATTCAACTACATAGAAGATTCGACATAATAAATTCAGGGGATAACATCCACATGGACTAGATATCTTGGGTAGAAATGGGGAAAATGATAGAGGTTTATCCCCAAAGATTACTTCTCATTGGATGTGATAACATAGGGCACAAAGGGGTCCAAATTCTAGGAAGGGATAGATAGTGAAAACAATTGCAAAACCCTAAACCACTTTTACATTAATTTTGAGTTTTTTAACACTTGGTAAATTTCTTCAATTTATTTTGGGAGGTAAACCCAAGCTTTCTTACATGATCAAACTAAGTGATGGGGTCATAAATTTAGACAATGTATTAGTAATGCCCTAGTATGAAGAATTTCTAGTTTTCATCATTGCATACTTACTCTTCATTATTAGAATTGAGTTATGGAAGATAACAAAGGTGATGAACTTTCTCGTTCAAGAGGATTCTTGTCATAGTGTCTCGGCTAAAGTTTGTAACAATGTGGATGGTGGTATGATTCTTCTTAGGTACATGTTCAAAGTATTCATGAATTGATCCAAGAGGATATAGGTGGCCATCCAAATTTTCCACTATCTCATAAACAATCCCACACCTTGCTAGTTTTATGGCAGTTTTGCAAGTCCTAAACTTCTAGTACATTTTTGGGCACTTCTCATTAATTTTTGCCCATTTACATGACCTAGAAATTAGGAATATTTGATTGTCAAGTTGGCCAAACACATAGATATTGGAAAACTATTTGTAACAATCTAATAAATGACCCAAACATGGTTTGTATTCCAAATTCGTGGCCTCGAGAAGTTGAAGTATCAATTAGTTGGCTCCTCAGGGCCCCTATTCCTTTTACCACCTCATATCCTAGTCTTATTTTTCGGGATATTAGGATTTTTTCCTCATAGGGCAATATATTTTATGTTAAAATGCAGTTTCAACCCATTGTAATGGGATTTTTTTTGCATGAGGATAGTCAACACATCTCTTCTCATAGATAAGATACCGAAATTCTAGCCAATTTGTATTTCTTTTATTATCACAATTTTTTCACTAATCCATTCATTAATAGAGTTTGGGCTTCATTTTATTACCATGCTCTTTACAATATCTTTGTGTTATTTCATTTTTTATTTCCTATATTCATTCCATTATAAACATAATATGGATCGGTGGTATCAAATCAATCTAATCTTTGTTGGTTTTTTTTGCATGTCCTTGACATGGTTAGGGTACAAGGAGTTGGGCCTCAAACTTACTAAGCTTGGTAAAAACTTAATCCCTTGCCAATCTAAGTAGCTTCCCCTGGAAAATGAAAATAAATATGATGGAATAGAAGATCTTATTAAGGTGTTGCTCTAGGAATCCATTGGGTGACAAAGGAACAAGATGATGGATAATTTTGTCAAGATCCTATAATGACTCCCAACAACAATGGAGACACCTTTGAAAAGTAGTCACTTTGAAAGTGTAATGCCCTTCAAAGTACAAGTTATCTTTGAAATTCCTTTATTTTATGGAAATATAAACACAAATGCTTTGGAGAAATGGTTAAGTCTACTATAGAGTTATTACTTTGTTCAAAATTTTCCAACAATGAGAAGATCACATATGTGCTCCTTAATTCCATTCCCCATGTCAAAGATTGGTTAGACACTTAATGTGAAAAACGTGTTGAATATGAATCTAAAACATATGGGAGAAAACCCACTTGGGTGGAATTTTTAGATGCCCTCAAGGATGAATACTACGATGTTGGAAACTACGATGACTAGTACACTAAATGGACAACTTTGCACAAGGATAAAGACCAAGAAATGCAATAGTACACTAATACCTTCAATACCTTATATTAAAATCTAGGTATCAAGTATTTGGAGTGGCACTTGATTTTAAAATACTATAGTGGCCTACATAAGTACATCCAAATAGAAATGCAGTTTTTGGACATCTCTTCACTGGGATCCACTTATCGAGATGTTGTCAAGATCAAGCAAAAGTTTCAACAGAAGGTTAAGAGAGTGTTTAAGTCTATAAATTAGACATGAAGATAGAATAGTAAAGGTGTCCTTAATTGTAAGAACAAAGGATAGATCAAGGATAACCAACCTAAGGAAAACTATTATGAGTCGCATGTAAAGAAAAGTAATGGGAGGTCAATGAAGGACACTAGAAAATGGTGTGAGATACACAAAATACCTTTGAAAAACACTAACAAAAGTTGTTCCAAACAATCATTGTTGGGCAATATGAAATATTTAGACTCTGATCCTAAGTTGGATAAGTGAAAATGGATCCTTGATGTAGAACCCAATGTTACCATCATTACCGCAAAGCTAGGGCCAAAGGAACTAGGGGATATTGAAGTAGGTGAGTGCCTCTTCCACTCATATATGTGGGTGAAGGAGATTCTACTACATTTCATTATTGACAATGACATCCAAAATAACCTAATCTTAATAGAGTTCATCAAGCAATTGAATATGCCAACTATGTCACACCACCAACCATACACCATTTGGTCACTAAGCCAAGGATGAGACATCCATGTAAGTTAGTAATGTCTCTTGTACTATGGAATCAAGATATTCAAATATGAGGTAATGTATGGTGTTATCATGCTTGAATCTTGTAGTTTTATTTTAGGA
>ML819926.1:96556-133455 GCA_009831015.1 Picea engelmannii | reverse complement strand
CCTTTCCAAATATGCCCACTTCTATGCCTTAGAACATCCTTTTAAACAACCTATCATTGCACAAGTCTTCATGGATTGTATTTTTGAATCACATGGCATGACTAATCCCATTGTGACGAATTGTAATCCTATTTTCCCTAGAAAATTTTGGTGAGAGTTATTTAATCTTTGGGGCACCTAATTAAAAATGAGCATGGCTTATCACCCTTAAACATGTGGTCACTGAGGTGGTTAATAAGTGCCTTGAGACTTATTTGATATGTTTTGCATCAAACTGACAAGGCTAGTGGGGTCAATGGCTCCCCCCTTGTAGAATGGTGGTACAATATCGCATGCCATGGTGTTATCAAAATGCCACCCTATGAGGTTGTTTATGGACAAAACTGCCTATCAGTAGTCTTGTAAGTACCAATATTTAAGAAGTGGATACTAATCTTACAACTAAGATTGAAATTATTCATACACTTAAGGACAATTTAATCTTTGCTCAAAATAGAATGAAGAAAAATGCAAATCAACAATGCACGAATTGTCACTTTGAATAAGGGGACCATGTAGTTCTACGACTCCAACCATATAAGAAGACATATCTCACGGAAAAGAGCCACTAAAATCTTGTGCCAAATTTCTATAGCCCCTATCAAATCCTCTCGCACATTGGATAGGTTGCCTACATATTGGCTGTCCTAGCACACTCTAAGATCTACCTAGTATTTCATATGCCTTGTTTGAAGAAAGTGGCAGGGAATAATTGTTACATTTATACCATCCTCCCAAACTCAATGAAGAAGGTTCAATGTGATTGTGACGATAGAAAACACTTGACAAAAGAGAACGATGTTTATTCCATCATATTATCTAGTAAGTCTCAATACAGTGGAAGGGAACATAACCCAAAGATTCTGCTTACAAATCAACATAGATTTTACAATAATTTACATAACTCCAACCTCCAGAACAAAGTTTCTTTTGAAGGGGAAGGGCATGTTAGGGTCCTTCCCTAAAATCCCTTCTCAATGTTGAGAAAATATTGTCATTGATGTCAAAGTGGCAGTGATGATGATGATGTGGTAGTAATGATAAGGATGTAACAATGATGATGATGATGTGGCAGTGAAAAAGGGAGATTGTTTGAGTATTAAAGCCATGAAGCCAGCTAAAGAAGCATTGAATCCATGAAGAGAAGTAAATAATCCTTGTAGCCATGAAGACAAGTAAAGAAGCCTTGAGACTGTTTGAATATTGAAGCCATGAAGACAAGTAAAGAAGCCTTGAGGCCACAAATCCAAGAGAAGAAGCCTTGAAGACATGTTGATGAAGCTTTGAGAAGCCAACATGTAGTAGTAGAGCCATGAGGACAAGTTAATGTCAAAGACGTAATGATGTGTCCACTTGAAGAAGCCTTGAAGTGCCTTAAAGGAGCCTTGAAATAAGTGTATATGAATCCAAAGTGGTCCCCTTGTGGTGTATATTTTACACATGGCCCTCATGGGATGAGATAACATGTGGTTGTTTCCACATGCCCACTTTGAGTTGTACACAAATGGAGCCTTGAAGGAGCCTTAAAGAAGCCCTAAAACCAAGTGAAGAAGGCCCTCAAGTCAAGTGAATAAGCCTACATATGTCCAAGATAAAGATTGCAAGATGGAGATTGTTGAAAGTATTATTTGTGGTCAATTTGGATACCCTATATTTGAGATAATTTTTACCCTAGATAACTAACTCAAATATGGAAGTCCCTATAACTCCATATGAATGAGGAGATATGAGTTTTTATGTATGACAACCCAGCCAAAAAATTGAGGCTGACTCAACTAATTTTGGGGACATAATTACTATAAATATAGGATATAATTTTGCATTTTTAGTGGAACCAATGAAGAGATCAAGTCTGAGGTGTGCTCAAGGTGTTGGGGTATCTTTTTGGTGTGCAAGAGAAGTCTAAGGGATTCTCTTAAGGTCTTTCTTATTCTCAATGTATGCTATGAGTTTGTGATGTTGTTGTATGCACTTCCAAGAGGTTGTGATGTTTTTTTGATGTTGTCGTGTGTGGATGTTGTTGTGGATGGATGTTGTTGTCAGTGGATGTTTCCCTCAGTCATTACATTTTGGGAATGATGCTATGAAGCTTGTTGGAGTTTGAACGATTGTCTACGGAATGAAGAATGCAGGTGAAGTCAGAAGTACTATGTTTATGAAGATCTTGGATTGGTGATATCTTATTGATTTGGTGCTCAATTGAGAAGATTGGTGTCTTCAATTAACATGTTAGTGCATGTGCTTTAGGGAGTGGGTGCTTCCTTCCAGTTGGAGCTGGTAAAGCTATGGGGTTGGTGCCTCCTTCCAGTCGATGCTGGTAAATCAAGGAGTTGGAGCTTCCTTAAGTTGGTGCCTATAAATCAGGGAGTTGGTGCCTCCTTCAAGTTAGTGTTGGAGAATCTTGGAAGTTGGTGTTTCCTATGAATGTAATATTAACATGATATAAGAAAATCATTCTGTGGTTTTCTCCTATTTGGGTTTCCACATAAAAATCATTGTGTTATGTGTATGGTTTTTTGTGACGATGAATGGAATTGTTAATGGTTAAAGTTTACATGATGTGCTTAAGGTAAAAAATGTTAAAAAGTACTCAATGTTGATTCACCCCCCAGTATTGGTGAATACTCCAACAATTGGTATCAGAGCAAGTTCCTTCAGGAACAATAGAACCACTAGAAGGAAGATCACGGGTATTTAGGAAGTTTACTCTATAGATGGAGTTCCATTGTTCAATGGATCAAAATTTTCTCATTGGAGCATAATGATGAAATATTTTTTATAGGCACAGGGATTTGACATTTGGAAATCGATATTAGATGGTTACACCACTCCAAAAGGTAGACCAATGGGTGCAACATCAAAGAAGATACAAAAAGACAATGTAATGGAATTGAGCATAATTCTAAGGGGCTTATCAGATTCTGAAAAGAAAATAAATAAAGTTGTAAAGCATTCATCAAATAAAGATCTTTGGGACAAACTACAAGAAAACTACACATAGGAAGCAATGCAGGAATGTGCAGAACATCAAAAGGAAGATACACCAAAGACAGAAGCAACATCAGATAAAATGGATGACAACCCAAATAAACATGCAACTGATGAATCAAATGAAGAAAAGATGAAGGAAGTTGAATCAAATAAGTATTCTTGTGGTGATAAATTAAATCCTTGCAACGTTAGATGTACCTATGCAAATAAAAACAATTTTGACAAACATAAAGATGAAATCCAAATCCATGCCTAGGAAGAAGAAGAGAATGATGAACTAGAAGCTGAAGTAGACCTTGAAGGGGAACTGATTAGTTTTCTAGATGATTCGAGGAATGCAAGTGAGAAGAACAAAATGCTAATGGAACAACTGCAGAGGTATAAAGAAAAGAATACATTGATAGAAAAGAAGCTAAGTGAGATCGAAAAGACTGTCATTATTTTAAAGGCACAAGTAGAAGTGGCTTAGAAGAATGAAGAAACATTGAAGAATCAATTAAAAGATAAAGATACCCAACTAAGCACAAACCTACACAATGATATGATTCAAATATAAGAGGACAAGAAAATTGAAGAAGTCCTAAACAATCAACTTAAAGAGAAGGAAGAAATTTGTCAAGCAAAAGAACTTGAAATTGTTTCTCTAAGATAATAAGTGAAAATGAAAACTGCCACAAACTTGAAGTTTGAGAACAATTTATCAGCCTTAGAATACATCCTCAATCAACAAAAATCTCCCAGTGACAAGAGATGTCATGGGTATGACCACAATCAGAAACACATCGAAGAAGAAAAGAGTTTCAAACTACGAAGAAAGACCTAAAATTCTTACAAATGGTTCAAAGGATTCCAATAGTAGAGTAAAAGACCACGATCAATCAAGAAATGACAAGCAAGTATCTCAAAGACCTCCATTTCAAAGATTACCGTTTTCTCCCAGATGTCAAAGTTTCTTTCTTGGTTATTGTTTTTCTTGCAACAATTTTGGACATAAGGCTATAGACTGTAGAGCTTATGCAAGAAATAATCAAGGAAGGAATAAAGGTATCCACAATAATGTTTAATGTTGAATGTTACAAATGCCACAACTATGGACACATAGATTGGGATGATAGAAGCATGATGGAGTCTTCCGTGAAAGAAAATGCTCATATCAAATATAAAAAGGTTTTGATTAGAAAACAAAAACAAGAAGAACATGTCAATGGAGAATTCCCAGATATACCCATAGAAGTTGCAGAGATGAGTAACAATGATAAATTTGCAAGTAAAGAGGAAGATGTCAGGATTACAAATGATGATCTTACAACAAAGCAACTTTATACATTATTCTAAAAAATTTGGCATAGAGACTTCCAATATCGTGGACAATGTTGAGGGGGAGTCTAAGTATAAAGCAAGGAAGACCAAAGAAAGGACAACAAAGGATTGTACAAAGTAGAAGATAGTGGCTTGGTAAATCATACAAGAGCACAAGGGGAGCTACTTCAGAAATCTTCAAGAAATGGCCCAGTATAAGGGCGATTCAACATAGTCAAAGGGGGAGTATTGTCGAAGAGGAAAGATGCTCATAAATATAGAATTACAATTAAAATAAGGAACCATTGATGACAGAGGGCGCAAAAAAATGAGATAAATGGCAGTGGATGAAAGCATGAAGACACGAGGAGCAATAAAATAAGAAAGAGAATCATGAAATTCCAAAGGGGGAGTAACTCTTTATCCTGGATGTCAAAGGGGAGAGAAACAAAATTTTGGTGACAGGGGGAGTCACATGATAAGAAAAAATGATCCCTTTGCCATTGATGTCAAAGGGGGAGAGAAAAAAAGTGATGGATAGAGTGAGAATGGTGATGGATAGAGTGAGAATGCATCATTGCAAAAGGCAAAAGGTGTTGCCATCAATGACAAAGGGGGAGATTGTTGAGAAAATGTTGTCATTGATGTGAAAGTGGTAGTGATGATGATGATGTGGTAGTAATGATGATGATATAACAATGATGATGATGACGTGGCAGTGAAAAAGGGAGTTTGTTTGAGTATTGAAGCCATGAAGCCAAGTAAACAAGCCTTGAATCCACGAATCCAAATAAAGAATCCTTGATATTGTTTGAGTATTGAAACCATGAAGCCAAGTAAAGAATCCTTGAAGCCATGAAGAAAAAAGAAGAAACCTTGAAGACATGTTGATGAAGCCTTGAGAATCCAACATGCAGTAGTCAAGCCATGAGGAAAAGTCAATGTCAAAGCAAATTGAAGAAGCCCCTGAAGCAGTAATGATGTGTCCACTTGAAGGAGCCTTGAAATAAGTGTATATAACTCCAAAGTGGTTCCCTTATGGTGTATCTTTTAGGCATGGCCCTCACAAGATGAGATAACATGTGGTTGTTTCCACATGACCACTTTGAGTTGTACACAAATGGAGTCTTAAAGGAGCCTTAAAGAAGCCCTAAAACCAAGTGAATAAGCCCCTAAATTCAAGTGAAGAAGCCTACATATGTCCAAGATAAAGATTGCAAGATGGAGTTTGTTGAAAGTATTATTTTTGGTCAATTTGGATACCCTATCTTTGAGGGAAATTTTACCCTACATAAATAACTCAAATGGAAGCACAAGTTACATGGTTGGAAAGATTATTCCGAGACATTTACAATGGTATATGCAAGTCCCTCTAACTCCCTAGGAATGAGGAGATATCGATTTTTTTGTTCGACAACCCAACCAGAAAATTGAGGTCAACTCAACTAATTTTTGTGGACAAAATTACTATAAATATAGGATAGAATTTCACATTTTTAGTGGAACCAACAAAGGAATCAAGTCTAAGGTGTGCTCAAGGTGTTGGGGTGTCTTTCTGGTGTGCAAGATAAGTCTAATGGATTCTCTTAATGCCTTTATTATTCTCAAGGTATGCTATGAGTTTGTGATGTTGTGGTATGCACTGCTATGAGGTTGTGATGTTGTCGTGAGTGGATGTTGCCATGAATGGATGTTGTTGTCAATGGATGTTTCCGTCAGTGATTAAATTTTGGAAATGATGCTATGAGGCTTGCTAGGCTTTGAAGGATTGTCTACAGAATGAAGCATACATGTGAAGTCAGAAGTACTATGTATATGAAGAACTTGGATTGGTGATATCTTATTGTGTTGGTGCTTAGTTGAGAATATTAGTGTCTTCACTCAATATGTTAGTGCCTTTGCTTTAGGGAGTGGGTGCTTCCTTCTATTTGGAGTTGGTAAAGCCAGGGGGTTGGTGCCTCCTTCTAGTCGGTGCTGGTAAATCAGGGAGTTGGAGCTTCCTTTAGATTGGTGCCTTTAAATTAGTGGGTTGGTGCCTCCTTCCAGTTGGTGTTGGATAATATTGGAAGTTGGTGCTTCCTATGAATGTAATCTTAACATGATATTAGAAAATCATTCTGTGGTTTTCTCTCATTTTGGTTTCCACGTAAGAATCATTGTGCTATGTGTGTTATCGTACAAACTATAGGTTGGGAAAAGCCCGATCCAGTCCACAAGTTGGCGAGAAATAAGGGTACACCTACCAACTATCACCTTAGGTAAGTACTCCCCTCACTTTAGTGAAGGAGAAATCCTACACAAGGGGGGTATCCCGGGTGACCCTAGGGGGAAATGAGATGGAAAGTGGAGTAATGGAAGATGATTCCCCTATAGGTCTAGCTAAGATGTGGAAGATGTGTTAGAAACAAGTCTCAGTGATGGTTAATGGTTGGTAAATGCTTGAGTACCTCTAGAAGAGAATTATACTTACCCAAGACAAGAGAAAAACAAGTATACAAGCTTAAGACTCCACTTGAAAATAAAGTGAAGCTTGCCTCCTAAATTACAATAGTAAACAAATAAATATATTGACAATGAAATCAATTAATTACTACAAAAATAGCCATGAAAATTATTGAGTAAGTATTGGACAACGAAGCGCTGAATTAGTAGATAACTTTCCAATATTCAAGTACAAACTTTGATGGTAAAAGAGGGCTGATAGATAGTGTTTTCAGAGATTTATTATAGCAACCTTATGTCTGTAGCAAATATTTTCTACAACAAAAAGTTTCAACTACCAAAAATCACGAGTAAATTGCCCAAACGATGCACAATGACTAGTAGATTATTATGGCAACTTCTTAGCAATTTCTGACAGTTGAAAAGTGAGTAAGAGAAAGAAGTTTAAATGAGTTTGTTGCATCCCTAATAGATATAGCTCAAATTTTATAACATAAATACAATATCACCGAACAATCAAAATTCCCTAGTGTCTCAAGTAAGCTCTTAAGGAAAATAATTGATTCCACTTTAAACAATTTGAATATCTCATAAAATCACGCATTCCAATGCAAGTAATTTATTTCTCCTATGGAAAAATTAGATTAGTGCTCTGTATCTATTGGGTAAATGGAGTCTTGGATATGAGAGTTATATCCACAATATCACTAAGGGTGTAGCCTCTTCTACTCCCTAGAGCATGCAAAACCAACTAAGGTAAGGCTAGGAGGGTGTAATCCCTTTTACTCCTAGCAACCTTGTAAAAAAGGCTTACAACTCGCAAATAAGATGAACCTTGGTTGAGGGTGTATGAATTTATACTCCTCCAAGGGTTTAAGAAAAGAATATCAATGAAACTAGAAGAAAATACCAACAAATTGTAGAAATTTCCTTACCAATTCCACAAAATAGCATGAACAAACCCTAGGTTATCAAGCAATATCCATCCAAAGGAAGAGATCAAGCCTCCAAGAGGTGTGCACCAACTTAGCTCCACAATATTCCAAGAGAAAAACACCAAGAGATAATTTCACAAGAGAGAGATAATGAAAATCGCCCAAGTAGGGCTCAAATTTCAACCAAGCAATCTTCTCATGTGAGAGAGATATGTCAAAATGAAATGAAAATGATCCTTAAGTGTATACAAAAATTCCTAAAATGTGTTTCTCCACATAGATTAGGGTTAACCACAAAATAAGGGAGCCATTCCCCCTTTACAAAGTAAATTTAATTTTAACTTCAAAAATGCAGAAAAGAAACCCTAAAACATGACGTCAACCCCTTCTAGGGTGACATCTTGGTCACTTTAGCAAGTCGTTGAGCCTGAGGATGAAATCATTGGGCCTCCAAAGGCTTTCCCTTCATGCGTTGGGGTATTATCTCCAAGGTACATGGGATATTCCTCATCAATAGTGCCAAGTGTCCATCAAACATCACCATCACCACCAAAACGCTATCCCTAGGGTGATGTCAAGCGCCCCAAGATGGAGTTTTAGCCTCCAAAGGTAAATCGTTGGGCTTGTAAGGGCTAGGTGAAGTCCTCCTAGGTATCTTCGTTTTCCTCCAAACACAACGTTTATCTCCTATCTTTCCCCAAGGTCTAGGCTATGGCATCCAACCGATGGTTTTCCTACCCCGATGAAGGTCCAAGCTGGGCTTGTTCCTCCAAAACGTCCATCAACAAGGTCCTATAAATATAAACAAGTGTGCCCGCCAATGATCTAAAGTCAAACCATCATGGTAGGTAAAATCACTTTTAATATAAGATCCACTTAATCATGTACATCAAAAACTACCTCATAAAATTGAATAAGTGCTCAAAGACCCTATGCAATTTGCCAAGTTTAGGTATGGGAGGGTTGACAAGGTAATCTATTGCGTGAGTCAGTCCTTAAATCAAGGAGTGTTTCCTAGGTGGAATCCTCTCTAATTCATGTGGAAAAGATGAAGTGGATGGGGTTAAGAATTTTGGGCATTGGGTTCATGACATACAAGGGTTCATATTGTCTCACTTATGGGTGCCTTTGTAGAGGGCGTGTTGCACCTTCATTTTCAATGCATCCTTTTTCCAAGCCCATTTATTGCCATTAATTATTTAAAAGGTTTATAGGTTGAAGCCAAGGTGGGAATTTTTACTAAGCATGAAAAACATTTCCCACCTTGACTCTACCCTAGTCACACTATGCTTCCCCAAGTTGAAGACAATGTGTGGGACTTCTATCTAAGCACGAAAAACATTGCCCACAAACGCTCTACCTTGGATGACATTTTTATATTGTTATTTTTCACACGTCCCATTAGTTTCTTATGAGAGACATTTCATTTTCCTCGGGATCTTTGGGCAAGCATCTAAAAGCTTTATGATTGGCTTTTAACTTTTTCTAGCTACAAACCTCTGGGCCTTCAACCCCTTCTTCCCATGAAATGAGGTACAATCCCTTCTTAGGTTAGTACACCCGAAAATCCAAAAAGACAGGGAGACGAAAAGGATGAAATGTGGAAAAGACAAGTATGATCGGGAATGGTACGCTGACTCATTAAAGAGGCCTCCCAATAGCAAACCCATCCCTAAGGGTGATCACTTACTAGGGTGAAATGCCAACCATCGAGGTGAAACATGGCAAAGAACATAATTTCAAAGCATACCTTCTACAATCAAAATCAACTTTAAATGCATCATACTCAAATGCGTGACACTTACTGCAATACCTAACTTGTACCTCATGGAGCAAGAGTCATCATCTTCCGAAAGCAAGTTGTTGTGGTTGATGCCATTATCACGAATCTAGGATGTGTGGTGGTGATGCGGGTCTCTGTCTGTGCATGTGGACGTTGTTAGTCATATGTCTCTGGGTACTCCATGTCTGCAACTTGAGGGCCTCGAGACATCATCTCCTTAGTTATCCCTAAATTAGGTATAACATCTAGCTCCTACTCGGAGACTTGTACTCGTCGTAGAGTGCATGAGAACCTCAACATCTCCTAGTAAGACCCGTGCCTACACTGAAACATAAAAACATAAAATATAGGGTGGTTCACTCACCCTTTCCTCATATATATCAAAAATCAAAATCTCAAAAATGACAACTAATCTAGATTTTTTTTTTTGCACTTTTCATATAATATGATGAAAGAGAAGCATCTAAATAAAAAATGCAATTAGAGCAAAATGAAATGCAACTAAAATACCATGAGAAATCGAGATGCAAAATGCAAGAAAGAAAGATGACTTACCTACTTACCTAGGGCTTGGGCCCTGAAGAAGTCACGTACCTTGAATGTAGGGTCGGATAAAAAACCCATCCACTGGTAATGACATCTTTCTCCCATCCATGGCTGACAAGTAATACTTCTCTTTCTCAGACTTCTTCTTGACGATGTAAGGGCCAAGCCAAGAGTTGTTATTCTTCTGATCATATTTGGGCTTGTCCTTCCTCTTATCCCACATGAATTCAATACTTCCTTCACTGTAGTTGATGTAAGGTATATTCTCGATGTAGAGGTACGAAGGTAGCTTTGTGTTGACTGCATTTTAATAGCCTTTTGACATTATTTGTCCCCTTAATCTTCTTCTTTCTTCAACATCTTTATGGATCATGGTTCCTTTCCTTCAAATTTGGCTAACTTCTCTTTATATTCCTGGGTTCTTGGAAGCAATGTATCTATAGAATCCTCCTGCATGAAAGGTAGATCATGAGGGTCATATTCAATGGCCAGTGGACCTTCATCAAATTCATTCTCGTTGATGCGGTTTGGATGGTCCAACTTTATCACATGTTCCGTCACCGCTCGTCGGTTGTAAAAAACTTCAAAGGTACCATCCTCCATGGGGATATAAGCATGAGTGAGGTCCATGCTAAGGAATCCTCCAAGAGTGGTAGCCCAACTCCTTGATAATTGCATGCCCCAAGCATCTGGAACATCAATCACCATTATATTCATGAGGATGCTAATGTGAGGAAAATCCATCAGATAGAAATTCAGATCTTCTATGAGACCATAAACCTTGACCTTCTTGGAATCGATACCGCAAACATTTCCATAGGGTCTAGTAGTCTTGAGGCCAAGCTGCTTCATAAATTTTAAGGAAATCACATTTGTTGAGGTCCTAGAAACTAGCATGTAGTTTTGCAAGACGAGATTATTCATCCCCAAAGAAAGGTAGAAGGCAGGGTTGGGATCGTTTTTCCATCCAAGGTACATGGTGTTCAAGATTATCGAAGGATTATTTGCCTCTGCTGGAACTTTCAACAACTTCAACACTTCTCTTCTAACGTAAGGGATTTTTCACATTTTTGTCACTAGGACTGTCATATTCATTTTCCCAATAATGGTCGAGACATCTATATTCAATTGAATCTCTTATGCCTACATTGGTTTTGGAAGCAATTCTTGAACTGGAGGAGGGGATGGTGGGACCACATTCTTTGCTGGTTGGGGATCGACTTGCTTTGGCTAAATTGAAGCTTGCTTTGTTGGTTGCGGTGAGTTTTGCTTCTCTGAAGTATGTGGAGGCAAGATAGGAATTTTATTCCTTCTTGCATAAGTCAAGATCCCACTCTTATTTAATTCTTTCTTCTGCTCTTTAGTCAACTAATTTAACACCTTGAGTCGACCTTCTCTTGGTCCATTTCTTTCAGATTCATCAATCTATTCTCGTGTAATACCTGGGCATCTATCATCATCATCATATTGAAAGGAAAAGATTGTATCCATGAAATTGATACTGTCATGAGGTTCTTCTTCTCGTCTTGGACATTCTTCCTCTAGGTGAGGTTCTTGGAAAGGAGAGCACCATGGTAATTCCTCCAAGTTCACCATCTCAACAGGGTTCAATGTGTTAGGAGCCTTTGTCTCCTGTCTAGGATTTGCCTTCCAACCTATGGGTTCTTTCCTGACAAATGGATGTCTAGGAGTAGATTGATTTTTTTCCAAAGTTGTCAACTGGCTCATAACTTGATTTTGAGTCTGGAAAAACTAAGTATTCATCTGATCAAGCTTTTGAGTTATGAGAGCAATTGGATCTGGTGCACTGTTTGTAGTTGTTTTTGCCTTTGGTTATGCTTTGGCACGAGGATATTGAAAAGGATCGAACTTGGAGCACACAATATTCTCCTCAATGTCTGCACTATACTCTTTGGCTTCTGCCAAGGTGTAGGGTTTCTTGTCCCTTAGGATAAAACCAAATTTCTCTTCAAAGGCATTGACATAAAGGAGACAAGTAGCTGTCACAGTCAGGTGCAAATCTTAGGGGATTTAGTTGTGCAGTTTATCAAATATTGTATCAAACTCACCAACCCTCTCATTCTCCTTTTTCTTTATCTAGTTGAACTGATTCATTAGCATAACATTATCTTTCTTCAATGTCCACCTGCTTTTGAACAACTCAACAAAGTCTTCATAAGCGGTAAGGTGATCATCTAGTAAGTTGTCAAACTACCTTTGGGAAATTCAGTGAGAGATGTTGCTAGTAACTTCATTGCAACATCTTCATGTTCTACTCCTTCATTTTTCATGTCTCACACGACGACATGTAGATGATGTTCTGCAATGATTACATTGTTCCTAGAAAACTTTGGCAACCATTTGTTGATCTCTTTAGGCATGGCGTTGGGATACCTAGCAATGGCTGCTATGTTCAAGGGCTTATAGAGGTCCTTTTACCAAGGATGAGCCATTGGTGTAAGTGGGAGATTACCATGAAAATGTTGTTTGACAATGGGAGAGTGTAGAGGAGGCATTCTTTGGTAAGTTTTGGAAGGTTTAAATCTTCCAAGGGGAAGGGTTTTTTGGGATGAAGGATTATGGGAAGGTGGATCACCAGATGAGCTTCAACTCATCAAGAAGGGAAAGGGAAAGGGAATTTCCCTCAAGTGGATTCGCCAAGCAAGATAGGGGTAAATGCTTTGGGATCAAAGCTTGCCAAGATGTCGTTAGGGCATGAAAGAGGATTCAAAATACTCTGAGGCAACGATGCCAAAATGTTATCGCACAAATTGTAGGTTGGGAAAAGCCTTAGCCAATCCACAAGATGGAGAGAACTATGGGAATACCTACCCACTGCCATCTTAGGTAAACTACACCAGGGGGGTATCCTAGGTGACCCTAGGGGGAAATGAGATGAAAATTGGAGTAATGGAATATGATTCCCATGTAGGTCAAGATAATATGTGGAATATGGGTTGGAAACAAGTCTCGGTGATGGTTAATGGTTTCTAGATGCTTGAGTACCTGTAGAAGAGAATTGTACCTGCCCGAGACAAGAGAAGAACAAGTATACAACCTTAAAATTCCACCTGACAAGCAAGTGAAGCTTGTTGTCGTAAATTACAGTAGTAAACAAATATATATATTAGCAATGAAATCAATTAATTACTGTAGAAATAACCATCAAAATTATTGAGTAAGTATTGGACAACGAAGCACTGAATTAGTAGATAACTTTCCAATATTCAAGTACAAACTTTGATGGTAAAAGAGGGTTGCTAGATAGTGTTTTCAGAGATTTATTATAGAAACCTTATGGATGTAGCAAATATTTTCTATAGAAGCAAGTTTCAACCACCAAAAATCATGAGTAAACCGCCCAAAAGATGCACAATGACTAGTAGATTATTATGGCAACTTCTTAGCAATTTTTTACGGTTGAAAAGTGAGTAAGAGAAAGAAGTTTAAATGACTTTGCTGCAGCCGTAATGTCTGTAGCACAAAGTTTATAACATAAATAATATATCCTTGACCAATCAAAACACTCTAGTGGCTCAAGCAAGCTAATAAGGCAAATAATTGATTCCACTTTAAACAATTTGAATATCTCGTAAAACCACACATTCCAATGTAAGTAATTTATTTCTCCAATGCAAAAATTAGATTAGTTCTTTGTATCTATTGGGTAAATGGAGTCTTGGATGTGAAAGTTAGATCCATAATATCACTATGGGTGTAGTCCCTTCTACTCCCTTGAGCATGCAAAACCAACTAAGGTAAGGCTAGGAGAATGTAAGCCCTTTTACTCCTCCTAGAAACCTTGTAAAAAAGGATTACAACTAGCAAATAAGATGAAACTCGGTGGAGGGTGTATGCCCTTATACTCCTTCAAGGGCTTAAGACAAAAATATCAATGAAATTATAACAAAATACCAACATAATGCATAAATTTCTTTACCAATTACACAAAATAGTATGAACAAACCCTAGGTTACCAAGCAATATCCATCCAAAGCAAGAAATCAAGCCTCCAAGAGGTGCACACCACCTTATCTCCACAATATTCCAAGAGAAAAACACCAAGAGATAGTTTCCCAAGAGAGGGATAATCCAAATTTCCCAAGTAGGGCACAAATTTCAGCTAAGTAGTCCTCTCATGTGAGAGGGCTATGTCAAAATGAAATGAAATTGATCCTTATTTATACGAAAACTCCTAAAAAGTGTCTGTCCCCATAGATTAGGGTCAACCACAAATAAGGGAGCCATTCCCCCTTTATTTTGCCCCTTTACAAAGTAAGTTTAATTTTAAATTTAAAAATGCACAAAAGAAACCCTAAAACATGACGTCAACCCCTTCTAGGGTGACGTCTTGATCACTTTAGCAAGTCATTGATCTTGAAGATGAAATCATTGGGCCTCCAAAGGCCTTCCCTTCATGCGTTGGGGTCTTCTCTCCAAGGTACAAGTGATATTCCTCATCAAGAGTGCCAAGTGTCCATCAAACATCACCACAAGCACCAAAACCCTAGCCCTAGGGTGACATCAAGCCCTCCAAGATGACGTTTTAGCTTCCAAAGGAAAATCTTTGGGATTGTAAGGGCTAGGTGAAGTCCTCCAAGGTCTCTTCCTTTGCCTCCAAATGCAATGTTGATCTCTTGTATTTCCCCAAGTTTTGGGTTATGTCATCCAACTAGTGGGCTTCCTTCCCCAATGAAGGCCCAAGCTAGGCGTGTTCCTCCAAAATGTCCATCAACAAGGTCCTATAAAGATAGACAAGTACACCCTCCAAGTATCTCAATTAAAATCATCATGGTAAGAAAAACCACTTTTAATATAAGAGCCACCTAAGCATGTACATCAGAAACTACCTCATCAAATTAAAGAAGTGCTCAAAGACCCTATGCAATTTTCCAAGTTTAGGTATGGCAGGGTTGACAAGGTGACCTATTGGGTGAATTGGTCCTTAATTCAAGGAGTGTTTCCTAGGTGGAAGCCTCTCTAAGTCACGTGGATAAGATGAAGTGAATGGGGGTAAGACTTTTAGGCACGGGGTTCATGACATATAAGGGTTCATATTGTGTCATTTGTGGGTGCCTTTGTCGAGGGTGTGTTGCACCTTCATTTTTAATGCATCCTTTTTCCAAGCCGATTTATTGCCATTAATTATTTAAAATGTTTCCAGGTTGAAGCCAAGGTGGGGCCTCTACCTAATCATTAAAAAAATTGCCCACATTGACTCTACCCTAGTCACACTATGCTTCCCCAAGTTGAAGACAGTGTGTGGGACTTCTACCTAATCATGAAAAACATTTCCCACACATGCTCTACCTTGGTTGGATTTTTTATATTGTTAATTTTCATGGGTCCCATTAGTTTCTTATGAGAGACATTTCACATTCCTCGGGATCCCTGGGCGAGTGTCTAGAAGGTTTATGATTGAATTTTATCTTTTTCCAGCTACAAACCTCTGGGCCTTCAACCCCTTCTTCCCATGAAATGAGGTACAATCCTTTCTTGGGTTAGTACACCCAAAAATCCCAAAAGATACGGAGACGAAAAGGATGAAGTGTTGAAAAGGATAAGTATGATCGAGAATGGTACGATGAATCATTAAGGAGACCTCCCAGTAGCAAACCCATCCCTAAGGGTGACCGCTTACTAGGGCGCAATGTCAACCACCAAGGTGAAATAGGGCAAAGAGAATAATTTCCAAGCATACATTCTATAATCAAAAGCAACTTTAAATGTAACACACTAAAATGCCTCAAATATTAAAGTGACACTTACCACAATACATGACTTGCACCTCATGGATCGAGACCCATCGTCTTCCAGAAGCAAGCTGATGCGGTTGATGCCATCGTCATGAATCAAGGATGTGTGGTGGTGAAGCAGGTCTTTGTTTGTGCATGTGGATGTTGTCAGTCATCCGTCTCTCGGTACTCCATGTCTGCAACTTGAGGGCCTCGAGACATCATCTCCTTAGTTTTCCCTAGAATTTGGGGATACCACCGAGTATGGTTTTTTGTGATGATGAATGGCATTGTTAGTGGTTAATGTTTACATGTTGTGCTTAAGGTTTAAAATGGTAAAAGGTGCTCAATATTGATTCACCCCCCACTCAATATTGGTGAATATTCCAACACTCAGGGTACTTATGAGTCAGTTAATTAATGTACAAGGCCATCCTCTTTGAGTAAGGTCCACTAAGTAGTTGACATGTGGTTAATTAATATAAAAGGTTCATGATTATGGAATAAGGCTTGCTAAGTAGCAAGGGCCCACTCGAAGATTTCATTGGTGAATTCCCCTATCATGTGTGTGTTTCTATTTTTTCATTTACATTCCTTATTTTCATATGTATTGCAATTCCTCTTCCAACATCATACAATCTTGTGGGTGAATAAAGTATAATTACTTGTTTAATTACAACAATTATTTTACGATTGCATTTTCTATTGATTCTTTCACCTTCATACCATGATCACGTGGCTTAAAAAAATAATTATTGTCTTGTTAAGCATGTTGTAGATATGGTTCTTGTTTTATATAGCCTTCATTTCCTACTTTAATGGTATGATTTACAATCAACATTGTAGTTTAATTTCTACAAGTGTGAATTTATTTTAATGAGTTGAGCTTGGAAAACCAAGGGGCACTTTGTGTCATCGGTGACTTGAATTACATAATTCCTAAGTTCCTGATAGTATGGTAGATTTAATTAGTTTAATCAATTAGTTGCATAAATAACTCCACAACATTTAGAACTAGGAAAATAATTATTTCAACAACATGTGAGGCCTAGGGGATTGCATATACATTGCACAACACCCTGGAAGATCATGTACTCTAGTTGATGGTTTAAGTAAATCTTAGAGCATTCAACAACTTTGATATTGCTACAATTATTTAACTTACAAAATTTTGGCACTGCCATTGGAGAGGTAATAAATCACCAAGGAGGAAAATTCCTGTGAAATTAGGATTCCTTTGTGAGAGAAGAAGGAACCCGAGTTCTCGAGTGTTTCTCTGTGACACTAGTATTCTTTATTTCATTCAAAATATTATTTAAAGTAGAATGCATGCATTTTTGTAGGGACAATCATAAGTCATTTTTTTTTACCAAAATCCAATAACTTAAGTGCATAATTGGTAGAGAGTAGAAAAAAAACATGAAGGAAATTCTGGACTGGTTAAATCCATGAGGTGAAGGGGGGAGATTATCTTGAATATTTCATAAGATAAAATGTTATAGGAGGTCCAAGTGAGACACATAAAGTAATAGAAGGGATTCCTGAGAAGCTTGGAACCAAACAAGAAGAATTAATTACTATAGAAATTGCTATAGAAGTGATTGTAGAAGTCATTATTGGGATTAATAATAATCTTTAGAAGTCCGAGGCACAAAAAAAAGTAAAAGATTTTGAATCTTGTTTATCTTCTTAGGGGTTTGTTTCTCTATTGACTATGGTAGATGAGAGAATATAATATGATCTAATCTTACTCTAGTTCCTCATTCGAGAAATAGAGGAGGAAGTAAAAATGTAAGTGTTAGGATATAAGGCTTACTATGCAATAAAGTCACTTCATGGATTTAGGATATGTTAATGTTCACTTTTTATGTAAAACAATATATTCTGCATTCATAAGTGGAAATGATTTTCTTAGTGAACAATGATATACAAGGAGGTAAACTCCATTGTAATAAATGCACCCATATTCATTGACAATATCATATTGATAATATATTCCTTTGATATTAGATATGTGACTCAACCCTATGTAGGGTTTCCTCATTTAGTGATCTATCTCATTTTGTAATATGATATTAGAGTAAGGAAGAATCTAGGATTCTGAAACCATAACAAGAGTCTTGGGACTTTGAAAGTCAAGGATTCCACTCTTGTGACTTTGATAGTATGAGAGCCACAGAGAGTCGTATCAAGAGTCTTGTGCCTTTGAAAGACAAGGTTTCCAGTCTTATGACTTCCACAGTTTGAATGCCACAGAGTCTGTGTGAGCATGACGACTAAGGTATTTTTGTAGATAGAGAGATATCAAGGGATCTCTAGCATTTCTTCTCAAAATCTAGAATATATTATTTCATCTCTCTTAGCTACGTATAAGAGAGCCATTGAAGGCGATATAAAAGGTGATACCCAACCTGAGATTGCATTATACCCAAGATTCAATTGTAGCAGTTCAACTAAAGACAAGGGGGGTATGGAATGCCATTATTATAAGAAAACATGTCACATAGCCCAGAACTATAGATTTCAAGTTAATGATGTTCTCAAGGGAAAGCTCAAAGACAAACCACATGTAGTGAATGTAGCCATTGTTGAAGATCCACCAGATGCCAACAATTGTGATGATCTTTTTGAAGAAAGGACATTCTACACATTTTAAGAAGCCTACACTTTGAAAACGGGAAGGGATCTAGTGTAGATACAACTCAACATGGATGGTTTCTCAAATAGTTCAAAATTTTGTTAATATTTGGAATTATACACGTACAAGGGTCAGGAGACAACTTGATGGAGCACTGTGGATGTAGCTCAACATGGGTTGTTATCCAATAATTCAAGAGATTCATAATTTGGGAGTTTGGGGAGGTGGAATTTGGGAACTCCAGAATTAAGCTCGAGAGCTACAACTTTACAAGGGTTACAAGGAAACTTGATGGAGCTCTACTTGGTCCAAGAAATGTTTTCAAAGAAGAAGCTCATGAAGAATGTTTGGTTTTGATGTTTTAATTTTCAGTTAGTGTATTATATCTCGAATTAGTATGTTTTTCTTTCAATATTGTAAACCTTAAGAGGGGGTGTTAGGATATAAGGATTATATGTAATAAATTCACTTCATGACTTTAGGATACGTTAATGCTTACTTTTTGTGTAAAGTGGTCTATCACACTTTCATAAGTAGAAATGATTTGCTCAACGAACAATGATATATAAGGAGGTAAACTCCACTGTAATAAATGCACTAGTTATTTATTGACAATATAATATTATTGCATTATGGGTATCCTCCTTTGAGATTAGATACATGACTCAACCCTATCAAGGATTTCCTCATTTAGTGATCTAGCTCATTTTGTAATAGTAAGATCATTAATCCATTTACCTTCCTCATTTTCATGGGATTTTTATAGAGGAGCTTGAAACTTTCTTATTTGAATATGAAGTCTTCTATATAACTTATGAATACAAGATAGATGCTCAAAATATTAGACTGTTTCCTTCTACCTTGAAGGAGACAACACTTTGTTGGTTCACGAGTCTTGATGGAAATAACATTTGTACATGGGAAACAAATGAAGAGCCTCTTCACAAAGAAATATCAGGATTATTATAAGGCATTGAGAAATTAGAGATGAAATTTTCTAGATGAATTAGGGGAAGATGAGTCATTGGAGGACTATTTTGAGAGATTCCAAATAAGCTACAAAAGAGATACCAATTGTGAATTAGATGACGATTCCATTAATTTAGTACTCCCAAGGGGGGTTATAGAAGATTGGATGGAACAATTAAGGAAAACTCTACTTTGAAAATAGAGTTGTTGAGACAATTAGAAAATATTGTAGAGAAGGATGATGAGGTGATTATATTTACATATATGGTTGAAAAAGTTGTAGAGTATGCAACATAAATGCTAGCCCTAAGCCCCCTAACAAGGGTATTTGAATGATATTTAAGGGAATAGTTGTTTGAATTATTAATTGAAAGAATTACATTTGATTTACCCTTGGACAAACATAACCCATGGGATTTCTAATAAATTTATTTCTCCAACACCCCATAAAGACAAATTTTGATGTGTGAGTTCTATATACATAATTGAGTACTTCCATAGTTGCTTAGATGGTCTCCCAACCCTTGTGCGGGGGATGCAAAACTTAGGTATTTTATGTCTTGGCTATAGAATGAGTAGAGTGTATTTGAAGATATGAAAATGCATAAATCTAATTATAGGGAAAGTGAGTTGAAGATTAGGGTAGAACATACAAAACATAAGGAAGTCTAGATGAATCATGTCAGGATAGTGGTGGACCGAGGATGTCCAATGGATGCCACCTGGCCCTTAAAATTACCTACTTTGACAAAGGGTTACACTTGGCATACAACAAGTGAATTGTGTAAGGGCCTTGACTTTCTCACAAGCAAAGTGACATGGAGTGCCCATGAGTTAACAATTTATGATAGGCATTTTGAGAATTGGAGCTCATGGGTCATTCAATCAACATTGATTCAAGACTCATAATATTCATCCTTTATGAAAGTATTAATGAGAGGACACCACCTATCCATGGGGTCCATTGAGGAAAAAGGTTGAACAAAAATGCGAGGAATAAGAGAGGGATTTCCCTTTAATAAGGAGTATGATGCGAAGTCACCACAAGCCACAAATGTTTTCCAAGTCAACATGTGTTCCCTCTGTGATTTCACCTAAAGATTATTTACGCATACTTTTGGCTTACTTGGATGTACCCAATTAGTTAGGTCATCAAATAATTCATAATAAATTCCATGGGTATGTAAGTAGAGTAATGGAAAGAGATCTACACGATTTCATGATTTAATTGAAAATGGTGACTTTTGAAATTCCATTATTGTTTTCCTAAGTTTTACTAAGGTGCATGATCTGGATTATGTTGATAACAAGATGAAGATAACAATAATAAGTGAAATAAAATAGAGATATTTCAAATAGAAAAATAATATAGTGAAATCCAAACCCTACTAATGAATGAAATAGTGAAAACACCACAATATGCAAAGCAATACAAATAGGATAGAATGGTGGTAACTTATCTCTAAGAATAGATGTGTTAGATACTCTCATTTGAAGAAAAAATCTCATTGGAAGAGGTTGAAATTTCCTTTTAACCTAAAGTATAAAGTCCTAATCCTAGGAGATGAGGTGGCAAAAAGAACGTAGGCGTCGAGGGGCCTAGTTAATATGTCAACTTCTCGAGGCTGCAAATTTTTCATATGAATTATATTTGGGGAATTCCTTGGTATATTATAAATACTTTTCCAAGCTCCATCTGGTCACACTAGCAATTGAATATTTATAGGCCATCTGAATTGCCAAAAATGCATGGAAAATGGCTAAAAAATGTGCTAGAAGTTTAGGAATTTCAA
The DNA here is from genome assembly GCA_009831015.1 of Picea engelmannii. Classification (NCBI taxonomy): domain Eukaryota; kingdom Viridiplantae; phylum Streptophyta; class Pinopsida; order Pinales; family Pinaceae; genus Picea; species Picea engelmannii. The sequence goes on along the minus strand of ML819926.1, from coordinate 112,285 downwards.
ATTTTCTATAAAATTGTAAGGTGTAGGATCGTTTCTAAGACAATGTCAAATTTTAGTGGCCACCTATATCCATTTGTATATATCATACCCTTTTAGAAATAAATGGTCTCCATTGCATCAAGTTCCTCTTTTAGATGGGGAAACTTCTACTAAATCTTACTCTAGGTGAACCACTTGCCCTAGTGAAGAAGTTGCCCTACTTTGACAATCCAATAGAGATGTATGTGTTGGTGGTGGATTTCCTTCATCTTAATGTCCATCATTTGGTTGACTATAGCTTATTCAATGCATTTAAGGTTGATTTCTATAGAAGGCACATGCTCTGCCATCTTTGAGATGTCCAATAGAGTTGGAAAATATGGTTGAAGCATCTCCACATTAAATACAAGGTGCAAGCTAAGGAAATGGAGAATATTCATTTTGAAATATTTCTCACCCAATATCTTGGTGATGAAGTAAGGCCCATATCAAAGTGGTCTAAGCTTCTTGTGGGGGAATGTGTGTCACTTTTTGTAAATGCAATAATACCTTATCACTATCCTGAAACTGGTGCAAAACCTAATGTTGATTGTGTCACTACTTGTCCTTGTCATTGGATTTCTATAAAATATCAAGAAATTGTTGTTGGATGTGTTAGATCCATTTAAAATTTTTATCTACTTTATTTTCTTTTTTTTCTGAGCATGGGAGGACTCTTCTTGCATAGGTGCAATACAAAAAGCTACATCAATTGGGGCTAATGGATGGAACCCCAAACACACATAAGAGGAATGTGGCCAATAGAAATATTAATGAATCTTTTGCATCTACAATAAACATACATAAGGTTTTCATCCCATGTATGTGGATGCTTGTAGTTCTACATTTCAAGGATATACACAATCATATTTTTTATTACCTCTATATGTCCATTATTGTAAGGGTTGAAGGAAGTCAATTTGGTAAGCTTGGTTTCCATCATTGACCGCAAGTTAGACCAGAAAGTACTAAGGATTATGCTATCCCTATCTAAAAAAATGGTTTGTAGCAACTCAAAATGAACACACAGATACTTGAAAAATAATTTAGCAGTGGCTTTCACTGTGATAATTTTTTGGCAGTGTGCCAAAATAGCCATCTTAGAGAAATGATTAACCACCATAAATACACACTTGTCAACAATATTAGTTGAGGGTAACATTGACATATAATCTGTGGAGATTGAATCCAAAGGCTTATATAGAGTAGGTAGAGGAGTGTACAATTCTTGCTTCTTCATAATAGGTTTAACGATGACATAGGTGGTGCATGTTCATAGCTTTGGCCAATAGAAGTAATTATGTATTATTTACACCATTTTATCCATGTCAAAGTGACCTACGACTCGATTGTAATGCACCTCCCGTATCAATTTCTCTAGAAAGTCTCATGTCCCTAAGAATTAGTAGCCATGGCTAGTGACACAAATGGACGTTGGATGAAGTAGTCCACAACTTGGTTGTGATTCCCTTCTTATACTCAATGTTCAAATGGAATTGTTGAAGGTACATGTACCACTTATGATAGTAGTAATTATTCAAATTTTCCTACATTTGAACAAATTGCATGGGATTGTGGTTGGTGTGGATGACCATTTCCTTTCCTACAATATGATTCTTCCATGATTGACATGCCTACATAATGGAGTACATCTCCTTTTCATAGGTGAGGTACTTACAAATAATGTAAGACAATGTCTCACTGTGATATTCCATTGGATGTCCATGTTGAGTGAGGAAACCATCGACAACACAGTCTGAAGCATTTATCTCAATCTCAGATGACTATTGTAGGTATGGTAGAATAAGGAATAGTTGCAAATAAAGGTGTTGTTTTAGATCCTCAATTGATTTATGTCGTGCCTCGTCCCAAACAAAATTGGCTTTGGTTCTACCCTTGGTAACTTGGCTTAGGGGACAAGCAATATGACAGAACCCATACACAAATATGCAGTAGTAGTTTCAAAGGACCTAGAACCTGTAAAACCTAGCACCCTTGAGCTGATCAAGAAAATTGTCAATTTGGGGAATTGGATACTAATTCTTGACTATGATTTTTTTTAGGGATTTATAATTAATACAGAGTCACCATGTTCCATCCTTCTTCTGAACTAGAACATTTAGGCTCCTATAAGGTGAAAAATTTGGTTGAATGTGGCCTTTCGTATTAGCTCTAAAATCTAACGTTAAATCTTTTTAGTCTCTAGAAGAGAGATTCTATATATTGGGTTTTTAGGTAGAAGGGAACTTAGTGTTAAATTAATTTCATGCCTTACTTGATAGTCCAAAGTTACCCCTATAGGTGAGGCAAATATATCTCTATATTCATCCACCATCTTGTCCATCTACTTTTGCTATGCAGAGAGACTCCTTGTATAGGCATTGATGATTGCGATGATCTTTTGTTTGCCTTCTGACCAAACCATGAAGAGGATTAATCTCCTAATATGAGAGATTACTTCCTATATTTCTTAGGTATTATCAAAGAGACTATGGTAGTTTGGGATACCTCTAGTATCATGTATATCTGACCTCCTGAAGTAGCAATGACACTATAGGTCCTAGACCTATAAACATCATGATGCCTCCACATATATGGTTTTCCTAAAATAAAACTACAAGATTCAAGCATGATAACACCATACATTACCTCATATTTGAATATCTTGATTCCATAGTACAAGAGACATTACTAACTTACATGGATGTCTCATCCTTGGCTTAGTGACCAAATGGTGTATGGTTGGTGGTGTGACATAGTTGGCATATTCAATTGCTTGATGAACTCTATTAAGATTAGGTTATTTTGGATGTCATTGTCAATAATGAAATGTAGTAGAATCTCCTTCACCCACATATATGAGTGGAAGAGGCACTCACCTACTTCAATATCCCCTAGTTCCTTTGGCCCTAGCTTTGCGGTAATGATGGTAACATTGGGTTCTACATCAAGGATCCATTTTCACTTATCCAACTTAGGATCAGAGTCTAAATATTTCATATTGCCCAACAATGATTGTTTGGAACAACTTTTGTTAGTGTTTTTCAAAGGTATTTTGTGTATCTCACACCATTTTCTAGTGTCCTTCATTGACCTCCCATTACTTTTCTTTACATGCGACTCATAATAGTTTTCCTTAGGTTGGTTATCCTTGATCTATCCTTTGTTCTTACAATTAAGGACACCTTTACTATTCTATCTTCATGTCTAATTTATAGACTTAAACACTCTCTTAACCTTCTGTTGAAACTTTTGCTTGATCTTGACAACATCTCGATAAGTGGATCCCAGTGAAGAGATGTCCAAAAACTGCATTTCTATTTGGATGTACTTATGTAGGCCACTATAGTATTTTAAAATCAAGTGCCACTCCAAATACTTGATACCTAGATTTTAATATAAGGTATTGAAGGTATTAGTGTACTATTGCATTTCTTGGTCTTTATCCTTGTGCAAAGTTGTCCATTTAGTGTACTAGTCATCGTAGTTTCCAACATCGTAGTATTCATCCTTGAGGGCATCTAAAAATTCCACCCAAGTGGGTTTTCTCCCATATGTTTTAGATTCATATTCAACACGTTTTTCACATTAAGTGTCTAACCAATCTTTGACATGGGGAATGGAATTAAGGAGCACATATGTGATCTTCTCATTGTTGGAAAATTTTGAACAAAGTAATAACTCTATAGTAGACTTAACCATTTCTCCAAAGCATTTGTGTTTATATTTCCATAAAATAAAGGAATTTCAAAGATAACTTGTACTTTGAAGGGCATTACACTTTCAAAGTGACTACTTTTCAAAGGTGTCTCCATTGTTGTTGGGAGTCATTATAGGATCTTGACAAAATTATCCATCATCTTGTTCCTTTGTCACCCAATGGATTCCTAGAGCAACACCTTAATAAGATCTTCTATTCCATCATATTTATTTTCATTTTCCAGGGGAAGCTACTTAGATTGGCAAGGGATTAAGTTTTTACCAAGCTTAGTAAGTTTGAGGCCCAACTCCTTGTACCCTAACCATGTCAAGGACATGCAAAAAAAACCAACAAAGATTAGATTGATTTGATACCACCGATCCATATTATGTTTATAATGGAATGAATATAGGAAATAAAAAATGAAATAACACAAAGATATTGTAAAGAGCATGGTAATAAAATGAAGCCCAAACTCTATTAATGAATGGATTAGTGAAAAAATTGTGATAATAAAAGAAATACAAATTGGCTAGAATTTCGGTATCTTATCTATGAGAAGAGATGTGTTGACTATCCTCATGCAAAAAAAATCCCATTACAATGGGTTGAAACTGCATTTTAACATAAAATATATTGCCCTATGAGGAAAAAATCCTAATATCCCGAAAAATAAGACTAGGATATGAGGTGGTAAAAGGAATAGGGGCCCTGAGGAGCCAACTAATTGATACTTCAACTTCTCGAGGCCACGAATTTGGAATACAAACCATGTTTGGGTCATTTATTAGATTGTTACAAATAGTTTTCCAATATCTATGTGTTTGGCCAACTTGACAATCAAATATTCCTAATTTCTAGGTCATGTAAATGGGCAAAAATTAATGAGAAGTGCCCAAAAATGTACTAGAAGTTTAGGACTTGCAAAACTGCCATAAAACTAGCAAGGTGTGGGATTGTTTATGAGATAGTGGAAAATTTGGATGGCCACCTATATCCTCTTGGATCAATTCATGAATACTTTGAACATGTACCTAAGAAGAATCATACCACCATCCACATTGTTACAAACTTTAGCCGAGACACTATGACAAGAATCCTCTTGAACGAGAAAGTTCATCACCTTTGTTATCTTCCATAACTCAATTCTAATAATGAAGAGTAAGTATGCAATGATGAAAACTAGAAATTCTTCATACTAGGGCATTACTAATACATTGTCTAAATTTATGACCCCATCACTTAGTTTGATCATGTAAGAAAGCTTGGGTTTACCTCCCAAAATAAATTGAAGAAATTTACCAAGTGTTAAAAAACTCAAAATTAATGTAAAAGTGGTTTAGGGTTTTGCAATTGTTTTCACTATCTATCCCTTCCTAGAATTTGGACCCCTTTGTGCCCTATGTTATCACATCCAATGAGAAGTAATCTTTGGGGATAAACCTCTATCATTTTCCCCATTTCTACCCAAGATATCTAGTCCATGTGGATGTTATCCCCTGAATTTATTATGTCGAATCTTCTATGTAGTTGAATAAGTACATGGATGCATCTACACATGAAAAACATAATTTTTAAAGAAGTTCCTTAGACTCGGTACAAAAATTTCCTAGAAAGATGTCATTTCTATTAGTCTCCTAGATGGATAGGCCCAATAATTTATTTCCATGCTACTGTTAGTGTTAGATAGAGATTCCAATCCATTGTAGAGTTTTTCATGTTTTCCATTCTTAATGGAATTCAAGTATTCCAAAAAATATTCAAGCGTGATAAGTACTGAGGTTAGGTCATCCACCACTAGTTATAAAATTTCCAGTGATCTAGAATCTTAGGTTTTATTCATATTGTTTGGTCTCCCTCATGCTTTTCCATCATGAATACAAGTTTGATTCATTTGATATTGAAGTGTTATACAAGTTTGGAAAGCCTCACCTACTCACTAAATGGACAAATCATATTAGGGAAAATAAGGCCTTCACAACTAAGAAATTCATTGATAGTTTTATGGGGAGAAGAATTCATGTTATTTTTGGATAACTACCCCCTTTACTTCCTTTATAGGGAAAGGGAAAGAAAAATCTTCATTTTGACAAGGGCCCAAAGAAAAGGGGTTGGTTTATTTTTTAGGATTATATAGTGATCATGGTGTATGGTTTCTCTTAGAATTCATATAGGCTACCTCGATTCCTTACCTTGAGGTTTTTTTCACTAGAATACATCAAGCAAATGGTGGTAATATAAAAATAGTTATTCAAGGGAAAAAATAGAGTTCTTATTTCCCTATGCACTTTTCCTTAGGGAGATTTACTTTCTCTACAAGAGCAACTTATAATAGAGCCATTGAAATAATTGATTCTTTTAGGTTTTAGGAGGATACACCTTGATGTTATAATCCCCATGGTGTCATCAATCCCATGCTTTCTACCTACAAGGAGACTTCAAACATCATCCCTATCCCCAACTTTAGAGGTAGGCTATCTTGGAATATTGGGCATAGGTCTTGCGAGTAATAAATGAACATCTCTAAAATATAGGAGGATAAGTAACAATGTGGAGGAACAAATCAAGGATAAATCAATACTTTTCACTTATGCCAATTTCTATAGGAAAGAGGGAAATCCTATCCCCCAATAAATCCCTAGAATACCCTAAGATTGGAGGGAAAAATGCATATGAAGAGTTGGGACATTAATAAGAATAAATCTTCGTGGTAAACTAGAGATTATCTAGACAATAAGAATGAAGAGTATTGATCAATTCTTGAAGATGAAAAATTCATTAAATTATGAATAGAAAAACATGGAAAAAATCATGACTGTAGTGATGAACAAATAATGATATTGATATAGATGACCGTGAGTAGTGAGAGGGTAGAAGGGTCGAGGTGGAAATAAGAGATTCCCCTCCATCAGTTCCATTGACATATGGGTTGACAAAAAAAAGAGAAAACATAAAAGTATCACAAAGGTTTTTAAATAACCAAGAAGATTGATGTGTTTGATAAATGTGTGCAAGAAAATAAATACTAATCTAATTTAAAACATAATAATAACAATGGCACACACATAGTACACGGATTTACCTTGGAAACCCTCAATAGGGAAAAACTAGCTTAATTGAGATTTGCACCTTTGTTTTTATCTCATTGTATTAACTCAAGCATTCACCATACAATATTTAGGTATTTTTTAGCATCCAAAACCCTAATCCATTAACTCAAATTAGATTACAACCTTAGTTCCTCAACTAGAATTAGTTTAAAATGTATTGAAACCATAGGCTAAAATAATACATAATGAACCATAATTTTTTCCTCGGGGGCTCTTCCCTTGAACCCCTATATGGGGGGCTCTATATATCCTGATTCCCCAATAATAGAGGGTGGGTATGGTTCCACTTAGATCCCCTTCATTTGGGGGTTAGTTCCTAAACCCCTGCTAGGATGTGACTAAGTCTACCTACAAAGGATACAACACATATCCAACAAATATGGGATACCCTGGTGGTGGGCCTTTGATCTTGGTAAACATGAGCATGTGGAACCCTCCTCATTTTAAGAAACACCCTTTGAGACCTAGCCTTGGTGCAGAAGAAGAAGAAAATTAGGGATATTTAATTTCATAGAGAGGAGAAGGCATTGGTGCCCAATAATACCAAAGGAAAGAGTTTGATAAACCTTAATATTAATGGTAAGAGAAGCAATCTGTTGCAATAGTAAATTCCTATGAGAAACAAACTTCCACTACCACTCATGGCACAACACTTGTATATGGATATGAAAAGACTCTGAATGATCCCAATGGTGATTATGGAAATAATAAAGGGCATGATAACGATCTTAATAAAAGAAAGAAGAAGGAAGACACCCCAGAAAGGGAGCTTGGAGTGAATAAGGTAAAGTTGGGTTATATTATTGATTTCCATTTATCCCAATAATAAACTCAAGTAGATGACAATCCATCTTTGGAAAGATACCTTTTCCAACCCCTATGTCTAAATCTGGTGTTTTGTGGTATCCCTCTACCATTTTGTCCTTCTCAATTACCATTCCTTACACAACTCCATTGTTGACTACAACACCTTATCGAATTCAATGTGTGAGGGGAATTTTTTTAATTACACCTCCTCCTTCATATATTCATTCATCCAACCCCTCACATCCAAGGGTAATTTAAAACTTGGAACTCCAAATCATGGGTGACTTGCTTAACAATATTGCAGATTTTTCAATCGTTCCTTCCATGTATCTTTCTAAACCATAATTCAATCCTTTCACCTCTCATCAATGTATTGAATGAAGGGGTTTGTGCTACCACACACAATGTGAGGTGTGGATGGAATACTAACCTACCATGAACACACTAATAAAGAGGGGAAAAGAGAGAGTGGAGTCACCAAATTATCAAAGGAAAATAAACCAACAATCCAAGGTTAATTTATCGAAGATTTGTTTGGTGAACTAAAACCCTAATGCTAGAAAAAACAAAAAGAAGCATGGAAGAAACTCACTTGGAATTAGTTGTTGTAGGTGTTGAAGTTACTTGGTATGAATAAGAGAGTTGTCACAAGTATCCAAGAATGATCCACATCCTAGATTATCCTACATAGGCATCTAACCTTTCTAGGAGAACAATACTTGTACCCGATATCCAATACAAAGATATATATCTAAATGTGCAAATAACATTATATATACTACCACACAAGATAAATCAATGAATGTGTCGAGTAGAGAGACCCAAGTTGCCTCAGGGGGAATGATACTTCCCTTGCCCTAGCTCTGATGGAACCTCGCTTGAGCTTGTAGGGTTGAATAATCCAATGTATGATTATAACTATGCTAATGAAGATGCCCTGGGATTAATCAACAAAAGTTGAAGTTTAATCCCAACTAATCATATGAGGTACCCATAGAGGTTCTTGATATGACATGTATAAGTATCTTTAGAGTGCAGAAGAGGTTGAAGAGAGATTAGATAAAAATGTGTGGCAAATCCAAGTCTATACCTACAAGATAATGAGAGAAGGAAAGAAGAATCTAAGAGACTTTACAAAGAGGAATAGAAGGGTATAAATAGGCATGAGATTAACCTCAAGGCATATGTGTACATTAGGTTATCATTTAGAGGGCCCGAGTCACATGGAAGAGTCATAATGTGCATGTTCACTCAATATCAAGGGTGAATGTGCCCAAAACACCTCTATGTTCTACGTGCCATGAAACACAAGTGCAATACCCTCTCTAGTAATCCATGGTACACTCCCCACTATATAAGAGATAATGAAGGGTTAAGGAGGTTTGACTCATTGGAATCCATAAATATCAATCCAAAATGGATTTGGGTTGTATGGACCAATGGTGAGGCATCCCAAGTGATTATAAACCCAATTGAGGTTTTTCACCCTCGGTTGACCATAAAGTTAGGAAATACTCCAAATGAGTGCCCCAAAGGTCAAAGTGAACCAAATCGAAGAGAAAGGGTTAAACACCAAGAAAGAGAAGGAATACAAGGATCATATGAAAGCGCTAGACATCCCTAAGAGGTCATACATATAGGATAAGGTAGGGGGGATTTAAAGAAGGTGTTCCATCACATAAGGATAGTCTAGAGACTCATATTGGCATCATTGCTTGTGTCACACATGGAAACAACACAATAGTAATATGCACATCATACCTCTAGGTGGGTAGTTGTATGTGAGTACTCAAGTGAAAATTTGTAATCTATAGTTAAGAACAACATTATGTTTTAGAAATTCTATAACCATGGACTACTAACAATGTTCTAAAGCCAAGTGTGCAGCCAAGAAATTTGTTAGAAAGCAATAAAAGAAGGAGGAACTTGAGTCAGGTCCTTACGATAATATGTTTATGTCTACCTATGAGGGTGGAAATTTTGATATGTCTACCATGGATTCTAGACAAAGTCAAGTGCAAGATGCTATTAGCATTAGTACTACATGACAACGGGGGCTACCTTGAATTTGTAGGAGCTACCTCCAATAGATCAGATTGATTTTTCAATACAATCCATGGAATGTGCCTTTAATGGCCCCAAGTATTAAGCTTGGTATAGAACTTTTATACTCCCCCATAAGTATTTTGATATGTGGGTGGAGCCTATGAGATGGGTTCATGGTGATTAGCCCCACCACCAATGTGGCCCAAGGTCCTTTCTACTCAAGTTTGGATTATTTTTATCATTATTTTCATGACATATTGAATTGTTGTCAAATATTTTACCTTTGTAGTAGCTATTAAGTGCTATTATGTTGGAAATATGGTAACACTAGTATCTCCCTAAGAAGAGGCTAAATTGTCACCTCAATTAGTAGAGGTTAAATACTGCTTTGACTCCTCCAGGAATTAGAAGGAAGTCTATTAGTGTGTCCATTGGTCGGACTGGCTATGCCATAAAGATTCCGTGGTAGATATCATGCCACTCTATTATTCATTGGTTTGTTGGAAAGGATTAGTCCCATCCCTTGGACATGGAGATACTTCACATGTCAACTTGAAAAATAAAGGATTAATAAAGTTGGTTTGTTGAGAAAAGAAAGATGAAGGAACCATTCCCTTGGCTATACTTTTGAATCTTTAAACAAAGAAAGATTTCTAATATTTGAGAGGGAATTTTCAACCTTATATTTTAGGAGAAATCTTGTTTTGGAGGGAAATCAATTGTTGTGCAATTTATATATTTTAAAGAGGTTATTGGAGTGTTTGGCCATATCTTGGCACACAGGGTCCAATTTTGATTCTTTCAATGGCATTGTGGAGTCAATTCAATGATATTTAAAATGATTGGTTGCTCTTCTATGTCATCTTTTACTATGGATGATATTTATGAAGAAAAAATACCGATGATATCAAAAAACAACAAAGTATTACTTATTAAGAAACACCTTGAAGAAGGAGAATTTCTCCAAAAAATATGTGAGAAGAAAGTTGCTTCTTTGTAGGAAACCATTACCAAGATTAATTAACACATTTCTCAACTTTGCAATGAAATTTTTTCTCTAAAGTAAAATAATGTGAGTTAGCAGTATATTATTATTACCCAATTGACTCATATTAATTTACTATAAAGAAACTTTTGTAGGATATTATTACCCAATTGAAATATTATGAGACATGGCTTAAGGAGTAGGTTGATACAATGTAGGAGACTAATACTTGACCATAAGATGAGGTCATTTTTTTTAAGAATCTATTTTTGAGGCTTATGACAAGACTATTCCACACTACGATGATAATGCTTGCCTGTTTGATGAGTATTAGGATTTGAAGCCTAATTATGACCTCATCCTTCCCAACTTAGACAATAACAACAAATCCATATATGATCTATAACACCTCAATCAAGGGCCTTATCAAAGAAGTAATTTCATTGGAAGCTAAGAAATATCAATTCAGGAAAGGTATTTGATGCATATTTTGTAATTTTGAGAAAGATTCCAGTCTTATTGTTAGTATTTTGAAGAAATATAAAGAGAAAGTTTCTAATTCGACTATGCATATTAATGAGATGGAATGAAATTTAGATCTTGTATATCAATAATTTATGAATGAATTATGGGAGAAGGAAAATATACTTGACACCTTGCAAAATTATATGTAGTATTTGCTTGATGTCATGTCCTCTCATGTATTATTGGCTACTCACGAGAAGTTTTATTCTTAGTTTGAGAAGCATACTAAAGGGTTTGGTTCCAAAATACTTTTTCATATGGGACATATAGGTGGTGGACTTAGTAAATATGAGCAGGGAATTGTTACTCTTATTGAGCTTGAGATGAGACCAAAATGAGCCATATGCATATTAGGAGAATTCACATCCATATGAAATCCATACTTCTACTATTGATATGTAAGGATCATATCTTGCACCATATTTTTGCTTGTCCGTTGTTGATTCCAAATCATGAGATTGAAAGTTCACATGATTCTTCTACTACTGATTTGTAAGAACAAAATCCCACACCTTCTATTGAGTCAAAACAAGATGCTTCACCATCAACATGTTATCCATATTGGCACCATAATCATTGTAATTGAATCAATTCATCTAGGTATCAAAATTCCCTTTTTTATGCTAGTAGAACTTTATATATATATATTTAGATAAGAGGAGTAAGAAAATCCTGGATCAATATAAACTGCTAGGGTGTGTTATGGTTGTAATTGTGATTAATCATGGCAACATATGGTCACTTTCTTGAGGACTTAATATTGATGCATTCCATCAATTGTAAAGTCATAAAATCCTATTTCTCCATTTGATTGGTTGATCACAACAACATTCTCCATTGGGTAGTTTTTGGATGAAAGTGTTTGTTTGTTACTTCTTTGGAATATTTCATAGGTTTGATGGGGAGACAAGCTTGTTTCACACGACATCTAATGTAAATACCATTTTGATGCATGTTGTGTTTGGATTACTAGTGAGTTCTTTGACCATCATAAATGTATGGTCAGTGATCCAGGAGGATCCAAAATGCTCACAGAGGTCTAAGAAGATTTGAAATGCTCACAGAGGTCCAGAAGGATTCATAAATGCTCAAAATTTGACCATATCAAATGATCTCGAAAACTACATCAATGCATAGAGCTCAACGATAACTTTCCAACGACGCAAAAATCACCTCAAACGGAGTTTGTATGCAAAAGATATGATTGGTCAAAGTTAAGGTCAAACGAGGTAAAAAGTCAAAAGTCAAAGGTGACACGTGTCACCAATGAAAGGGTGACATATGGAATGATCGTACATCCGTACGGTACTAACATGGCAGCATCACAAGACTCCATGTGGCACACCGTACATCTGAATAAGCAGGTGACTGGGTAATCTGTATGGCACATGTGGACTAATTGTATGTTGACACATGGCAATGATAGACCAATGAGAGGCTGCCATGGGGTAGCCTCCCATTGGCCATTTATGGATAGGGTTGTTTAAAATTTTAGTTGGATCCCGGAGGATCGAACTCGAGTCTCCCACCAAACAACCTAACAACCTCACCAATATACCATGCGTTTGTTTCTTAACCATACATGCGACGACTTACTTTTAAGTTTGTTGAAGTGTTTAAATGGGAAGAAAAAGGGCCGAGGGATAAGCCCTTGACCCATGGTTTTATTTAAATAAAATGTAACCATAACCCATACCCCGTGGGGGCACTAAACCTATACACCAACCAACATACTATTTATATGGTATGGTTTATAACAAAACAACGCAACAACCAGTGGTCAGTGGGGCTCGAACCCCTGACCTATCATATAGTATGCCAATGTTTTAACCATTGTTCCATAGGCACTACACATAACAAGATGTCAAACAAATAATATTTAAGTTGATGCCATGGTCTAGCTTGGAGCTCGGATGGAGGTTAGGGCCTGCACCTTATTTAATGTGTGCGTGGACCGAGACAAGGACACACATTTGTAGAGTACGAATAGTCTCAAAGTTTGAGCCTAGGAGGTATCAATACTTGGGATTGCACCATAATGCGTTCCAAGAGGTTCTTTGATGAAAACATATGAAGTTTATAATCATTTTTCTTGGAATTTCACAAGGAATTCGATGGTGCACTCTGTTTTTGAGTTTGAGCAACGTGTAAAAATGTCATTGTAAAACACAAGCATTTGAGCATTAATAAGGAGGTATCTATTGGAAGAAGACCCGAAGACGTAGCCCAAATTGGGTGAAATCTGTTAACAAACTTGTGTATGTGATTTTGGTATTGTTATTATATTTCGCTCAATTATATTGCAAGTTGTTTATCATTAAAGTGAATTTGGATAGATAAGTAATTTCACATGTATTTTGCAATCAGTCAAACAATCATTATTATTTTGAAGATCAAGTAGATGCTTATATGTATTAAAGACTAATTAACATCTAAGGAATTTTTGGATCAAGTTGGTATTAGAGACAGGTTTTGACAAGTGGTTGCAAGTGAATGCTTACAAGGTCCAACTCCAAGCAAGGAGAAGGAAAGCTTGCAAGTTATAATACAAAGATTGGTTCGAGAAGCTTTAATCGAAGAAGAGAGATGACTTCGCTAAGAAAATTGGGTCCTTATGACTCTAAAGATGATTTCTTTGAGGCTTTTAATTTAATTAAAGCCATGGTAGAAGACATGTATGAGGGTCGAAAGAAGGTCAAGGAAGAAGATAAACCAGAGAAAGTTGAACCAGTTAAAGATGAAGGAGGAGGTGGACCTTCTGAACCACCCTCACCATATTCATTATCTGCAAGTGAACATTCTTCACATAAGAAGAAATCCACTAAGAAGACTTTTAATTCTCATAATTTTCCTTTATCAAAATTGGATGTTAAGTTCAAATTGCCAATATATGATGGAGAATTGAATGTCGAGAAGTTGGAAAATTGGATCAAGCAGATAGAGGTATATTGTAAGGTGCAAAGGATCGTGGAAGACACTACAAAGATACAATTAGCTACTGTTTGTCTGGGTGGTACAACCTTAATATGGTGGGAGAGTAAGACAAAAGTTGATCTTGTTCAACATGGAACAATAATTTCTTCTTGGGATGAATTTACTGTTGCAATTATAATTTTTTTTTATCCATTGGCTTATGTGCAAACAACAATTATGGAATGGAAACATCTCATACAAGGCAAGGGGTAAAATATCCATGTATATATGCAAGAATTTAAAAATAAAGTATTATCTTTAGGAATTCCAATATATGTTCGGGAAACTCTTCTAAAGTATATTGGTGGCATGCACTCATATCTTCGACACACTATTATGATGTTTAACCCTACTAGCATTAATGAATTATCAATACAAGCTACTCATTTGGAGGCTAGTAAGGGGAAGCATGTGATTGAAGATAAGAATCCACACAAGTTCAAAAAGAAACCGAAAGGAAAATTGAAGAGTAAGAAGTCAACTACTGTAAAGAAAGCTGAAGAAAGACCTACATGTTCGCACTGTAAGAGAAAGGGGCATGATAAATCACAATGTTGGAAGCTGCATCTATAATTACAACCAAAGAAGTTCTAGGATAAAGGGAAGTAGAAGACTGCTGCATTAGTTTGATAGGATTTGGGATCAGATTCAGGAGATGAATCTAAGATCATGGCAATAGGAAGCAAATTCATATCTAATACTATTTCTTCAGTTCAATCTACTAAATCGAAAAGTTTTATTGATCAAAAGAAAATAAGCGAGATTTTCCATGTGAGGGTTAGAGTCAAGCATACAGAGATAGATACTTTGTTCGACAGTGGATCTCAAGTTAACCTAATAACTGAAGCAACTGTCAAGAAGATGGGTTTGTAGACGACACCTCATAAAAAACCATATTCATTAGGTTCGGTGTGTGAAGATGCTAAGTTGCACGTAATAGAGTAGTGTTAGATCGTATTTGCAATTACAACCAAGTTCTTTGATGAGGTTGAGATATATGTTGTACTTCTTTACATTTGCGACATTGTCTTGGGTAGTCCATATCTATTTGACAGGAAATCTGTTACTAGGGTCCTAACCCGCACATAGGTAGAACAATATATTCGGATGTAATAAAGGTCAATATTAATAAGGTCTTTCAATAAAATAGAATAAGGTGTATGTAAGAAGACCAAATAGAAGCTTCCGCTTCTAGAAGGATATTCCCCTAGATGCTTCTTTTTAGTATAAATAGGAGTTGAGGGTATGAGAACCCTAGCTTGGATATTATTGTAATAGAGCTCTGCTCAACTGGAGACTGCCCCCTCGAAGAGGCCAGTGAACATTGCTTTCAGATTCAAAGTGTTATTTCTGTTGTTATTCTTATATCATTTCAGTGCTATTGTGGTGAATGTTCTGGTTATATTAACAAAGTACAATGCAATCCGGAAGATGAGGCGAGTCGAGACATCGCGGCTAGGGTCCAAACCCTAGCCGCCTCGCTCTGTATTCGAGTGTAGGGACGCGATTTGCAGCAGCCGCGCACCCAGGGTTCGGCTCCCAACGATTCGCCTGTGTTTGCTTGT